>JAADXY010000210.1:0-35829 GCA_023338065.1 Phytopythium montanum
CGCGGCGCTCGATCTGCTCCGGCGTGCGGTCGCGGTCCTGGAACAAGTCCTCGTACGAGATGACCTCGTAGACGGACGGCAGGTGGCGGTACTTGATGAGCATCTTGGCGAGGAAGCGGTCCTCGACCGCGGCCTTGTGCTTGTCGGTAGCAACAGCATGAGGCCCAGCCGAGCTGCTGTTCGAGCGTCGATGCCTGGAACTCGTTGATCGCCGCCTTGGACACGACGAAGAGCTTGGCGAACAATTGAAAGTGGACACACCACAACAAAAAGATGATTTTTTTAAAAAGGGGGACAGTACCCGAAAATAAAACACGATTTGAATCACCCTTTTTGCTTCCCTTTCACTAGAATTCGAAATGTAAAGCCCTCCACACACAGAATTCAAGTCAACGGACCATTCCAAAATGAATGTAATTGTGGAAAAAGGGTGTCGGATACATATGATACGAATCGGGTATATCGCCCTTTTCGTCAAAAGTTCCAACATTTTTGTAAACAACACACGTTTAGCGTCAATTAATGTCATTTGCTCGTTCGGGCCAAATCCCGGGTTATCAAATACTAACCCGGCCTGGCCGGTTATCAAAATTCCGGCGGTCAACTTGACAGCCAAGGTTGTCATGTCTATGGAACTCACAGATATGTTTCAGATATGCACTGGTTCGAAAACAGTTTTTCTGGGTCGCCTATCGAGCCATATCTGGTAGATACCTGATAACGATACTTAGCTTTGGCTGCCAACGCGACGCCGCCCACTCCCGAGCCTGCGACCGTTGCCGCCGCCATGCCGCCCGCGGACGTCCCCGCCACCTCTACGGCCTCCCGTCCGTCCTCCTCCTCCTCGCCTTCGTCCTCGCCGACGGTGGCGGCCGTGACGAGCGAGACGCTGGCGCGCGTGAGCCGCATGCGCACGCTGTCGGCGCTGCTGGACGACGATTTGGAGGACGACGCGGAGCTGCCGGCCGCGGCGCTGGCGCTGTTCGCGCAGCCGCCGCCGGGCGCCGCGGCCGCGCGGGAGGACGCCGAGATGGCCTCGCTGCTGGAGCAGACGCGGCGCAACGCGTTCCTGTGCGTCGAGTGCCGCGCGCACGAGGCCGAGGTCTTCTGCGAGCAGTGCCACGACTATTTCTGCGAGCTGTGCTGCGGTGGCCAGCACCGCAAGGGCAACCGCCGCACGCACACCTTCCAGCCGCGCGTGGTGGTGGCTGCAGCCCCGGCCGATGGGTCCGCCAGCGCGGCCAAGGACGCCGTGGACTACGAGGTACGTCACCATCAATTGATACTCCACGCACTACCCGGACTGCTGGACTGACGTTGAGACTTGCAGAGCGACGAGCTGGAGGACGAAGGCAGCGGCAGCGGGAGCGACAGCGACGAGGACGACGGTAGTAGTTCCTCGGCGTCTCCGCCTCGCCATGCCTCGCGCCGTAACATTTGCACCTTGATGGGCTCGCTGCTAGGTGTGGCGTACCCAACTGGCCCTCGCCATCCCGAAGCCTCGTCGGCCACGGCCGTGGCCGACCCGACGTCGTCGCTGGCAGCGCTGGAAGTCCAGGCGACCATGCTCGAGCGCGCCAAGTACATTCCGGTGCGTCTGGCGTACGAGGAGCGCAAGCTGCTGCGCACGCTCGAGGCCGCGCTGCGCGTCAGCTCGTACACGGACAAGCTGGACACGGCGACGTTGGCGCAGGCGCCAGCCAAGCGCGTGCGGCTGCAGCTGCAAGAGATTTGCGGCTTCCTCTCGGGGCTGGCGGTGAGCGCGAGCTACAAGGCCGGGCAGGAGGTGCTGGCGGACAAGAACTTCGGCGACCACGCCGAGTTCTTCCAGGATCTCTTTGAGCTCGGCCGGCGCTACAAGATCATGAACCCCGAGAAGCTGCGCGGCGAGTACGGCAAGCTCATGTACCTGCTGCAGGACGCGTGCTCGCCCGAGGTGCGCGAGCTGCTGGGCTTCTCTTGTCTGCGCCGCATCCGCACGGTGCACGACGTGCTGCGGGCCGCCGGCGCCTTGGGCGTGCTGCGCGACCCGCAGATTGAGGTGGCCACCATGGTGGTGGCGCCCGAGCGCAAGTCGCGCGCGCAGATCCAGCGCCAGATCAAGCAGAAGGAGGCCGCCATCCGCGCCATCAGCGACAGGTACGCCGGCCGCGCCATCTCGCGCGACGCCATCCAGCAGTGCCTCTACTCGATCGCCGACAACAACTACCACCTGTACTTCGAGCGCGACCCGATCGACCGCATAGTCGCGCTGCTAACGACGCACTTCAGCGCCGACGGTGCCGGTGACGGTCCGCACTCGCTTGCCATCGTCAGCGGCAGCGACGGCGCGCGGCTGTCGCACTCGCACGCGCGCCAGTTCCACTACGTGCTGCAGTCGCTCACGCTCTGGCGAGAGATCGCGCACGACATGTTCCGCCTCTGGTGCCTCACGGACGCCGACCTGCTCGGCGAGGACACCAGCGTCGAGGGTCAAGGCGACGGCGCCGCCTTGAACGCGACCGCCAAGTACTCGCTCGAGGACACGGGCCAGGGGATCCACCGCGTGCAGGCAGCGCCGCGCGTGTCGCGCGCCATGCACGTGATCCTGCACTCGACGCAGCGGCGCTTGGACTCGTGGGTCGGCTCGAGCGTCATCCACTTGGGCGACAAGAACGTGCCGAACGCGCTCATGTTCATCGACAAGTACACGCAGGTGGGGCACATCCTGCGGCCGATCGTCAAGACGGTCGACAGCATCGACGTGCTGGCCGGCGACGCGAGCAGCGGCGTGGCCAAGTACATCGAGGCGACGTTCGGCGGGCCGGCCAAGCTCAAGAAGGACATCCTGGCCGACTTCTTCCGCGAGGCCTTCGACGGTAGCGGCGCCGACAACTTCTTCGAGGCCGGCTCGTGCATCGACGGGCGGCTCACGAGCGCCTGGAACTGGTGCTCCAACCTGCACAAGAAGCCCTTCTTCCCCGTCTTCAAGCTGGCCGGCTTTGTTGGCTTCGACGGCAAGTTCGGCTGAGGAGGAGCGGGCCGGGCGGGCCGGGCGAGCGGAGCGGGTGGGAGTAGATAGAGCCTACGAGTAGTGACGGCAAGCTCGATCGGAGATAAAGATGAGCCCGCCTCGGGTTGAGAGTTATGGTGTCCGAAGAATGAGTGCCGGAGAGAACGCCTTCACGCCTTGAGATTCGACAGCTGGACGAACGCCTCCAGCGCGCTGATATGCGTGCCCATGTCGTCCATCTCTGCTGGCGGCGGGCGGACGCGGCGCGTCCAGAGCTGCAGGTCGTGTCGCTTGAGCGTCGCCGCCGCGCCAGCAAGCACTGCGTCCAGTGACTCGGCCTCTCCAGTCAACCTCGGCTTCAATGGCGGCAGCGATTTGACTGCGTCCACTAGCGTCGGCTCCGAGAGGACGAGCTGGAGCCACACGGGCGCTGTCGTGTCGAAGAACGCGACGTACTCGTCGCTCACCCGAGTGGTGGCTGATGGTCCCATGCTGCTCCTTCGGCTGCGATCAATGCCGACAGTAGCCGGAGGTTCGGACGGGAACCAGCGAGCAATCCACTCGCTCATCAGCTGGAGCTTGTCTTCTCGCGACAGCTCGTGCTGCAGGATGCGCTGAGCCTCGGCTCGTGCTTCGTCCTCCGCCAGCTTCTTGTGACCTCCACTTGCAGCTTGAACGCCTCTGAGTAGCGCCGAGGCGAACCGAACGCCTTCGAGAGCGAGAGCGACTCGGAAGTGCTCAGCCGCCAACAGCGCGACACGCACGAGTCCGCTGAACGCGGCGTCGGACGAGCGCGCGTCGTACAGCACGCGCACAAGCAACGCGGCCTCCTGCTGTCCCTCGAACATCCACTGAGGCCACAGCCGCCGCAGAGACCGTACGAGTCGGTGCACCTTGGGTTCTTGGCGGTACACCGCCCCGAACACGGCGTGGACATCCGCGGCGCTAGCGAGTGCGAGCTGGATCGCAGCTGTCGTGGCTGCCTCCTGGTTAGTATCTCCTGGTCCGGCAGCGCCTCGAGCCGGGAAAGCCTTGGCTACGACATCTCGAGGCAGCTCGCCACGGAAGTTGGGGACCAGCAGCGGTAGCGGGGCAGGACCAGACCTGCCTGCCGTTGATGCAGTCGCAGGGGTTGTCAGCCGAGAGCCGACTGCGCTTGCGGCCGTGGTTGGCGGCGCGGCGGGGCTGTCGGTGAGGAAGAGGAAGTCAAGCACTTGGGTCTGCCCGAGCCGCGAGGTCATGTGCAGCAGCGTGTCCCCCAGCACGAGCCTGCCCTGCTCGACCGCGGCGAAGAACTCCATCTTCTCGTCTTCGAGCAGTAAGCGGCGGCGCTCACGCTCGCGCGAGTCGGTCTCTGCGTCGATCATCGCGAACTCTTGCGTGCAGATGTCCAGGTACGTCGCTCGCGAGATCTGTGGTGGCGGTCGGGAACGATGAGAGAGCCTCTTCATTGGTATGTGCAGGTGTCTCAAGACCGCGCCACGAACCTGCAGACCGCGCAGCTCCCATCGAAAGACGTGGCTCAGCATGGCGACGTCGCCGTGGTAAGCTGCCACGACCTGCGAACAACCAACTAGCGTTGTCAGACACTCCACGCATCACACACCTCGTGAAAAGCATGTGGGCCGTACCATCTCGCGGAACAGGAGCGCATCCTGCGGCGGCGCGCTGTGGGTCTGTCCCATCCTTCGCTACCCCGTCTTGCGGCTGCCTTGGCGTTCAAGTTGTTTCCACCTGGGCTGTGACCCAGCGCAAGGGGCGAGGCGCTTGTGTGGACTTTTCCGACTATTGATAGCTCGCGTCAGCGCTGGAGTTAGGCAGCTAAGAGATGGCTGTGTTGGCTGGAGTCGCGCCGAGACGTGGCGGATCTCTCGCAGACGATCTGAGCGCGTGGGCGGATGCGATAGTCGACGATGACGTCGAGGCGATGGCGCAGCTGCTCGAGACGCGGCCGCAGCTGCTGGACGCGCGGCTGCCGCTCTCGGACCGCCCTGCACTGCTGCTCGCGGCGGCCTGGGACGCACACCGCGCCGTGGGTTTCCTGCTCGCGTGCGTAGAGGTGCTTGCCACCTCGGTGCATTGCTTGTGTTCTTACGCGTTGCGGTTAGCAGACACGGAGCTGACGTCGCTGTGGCCGACTCGGATGGCAACATGGCGCTGCACCTGGCGGTGGCGACCAACGCGCACCGCAGTATGGCACAGCTGGTCGCACCACCGCTCCGGCTGGCGGTGGACCAGCGCAACCGCGACGGCGAGACGGCACTGTTGCTGGGAGCGCGGACTGGCGCGGCCGAGTGCGTCGCGCTGCTGCTGTCGCCGGGCGGCGCCGACGCGTCCCTGCGGCTACTCGCCGCGCCGTTCGCCACGCCCACGGACCTGGCGCTGCTCGGCCGCCACCCGGCCGTCGCGAGTGTGCTGCACCGCTGGATAGGCGCCTAGCGTTAGAGAGAGCGGCGTCATGCAGCAGCATGCCATGCAGCGCAGCCTTGTCGGATGATGAACGAACGATACCAAAATGAAGTGAAGCATGTGTATTGTTTGTTGGGTTGGAAAAGGCAACTTGCCCTTTCTTCTGATTCGGGCGAGTGGCCTTATAAAAATTGCGCATGGGCTCCGCCATGCGAGTGGGGCTTCGTTCCAGTATTGGGACGCCCAGGCGTTCGGTGATGGCCGTCAATCACCTGGGCGATCGCCCGGCGGCTTGCGAGCTCACCGGCCGCCGCGGAAGTGGCCGCGGCCGGGGCCCATGCCGTGCATCGGCTGGCCGTAGCGGCCGGGGTTCGGGCCATTGTTGTTGGGCCCACCTGGGACCGGGGAATCGTGCAGGAAGGCGCAGGTGGCGCCGTTCTTGCAGCCGCGCGCCGTGTTGAAGAACAGACAGGGTCGCTTCGACATGCGCTTGGGCGGCGGCGGCGCCTCGCCGAACGCGCCGCCGGGCAATTTGCGCTTCTTGCCGAAGCCGCCGCCCCCGTCCCTGCCGCCGAACGGCGCGCCGGGGCCCATGGACGGCGCCTGAGCCGGCGGCGGAGGGCCGTCGTACCCGTCATACCCACCGCCGCCACCGTATCTATTGTACATGTTGGGCGGCTCGACGCGGTGTCCACCGCCGTAGTTGATCGGGGGGAAGCCAGATGGACCCGGTGGGCCAGGCACACCCATCGCCGCGAGCGGCGGCAGCCCGCGGCCGCGTCGGTGGAAGTCGACGATCTCGAGCACACGCGTGTCAGGGATGCGGTTCCCGCCGCGTTGCGCCTCGTCCAGCACCTGCGGGAAAGCGTCCTCGTGGTCCATCAGCACCGTTAACGTCGCCTTGCTCAGCGGCCCGAGCGCGTCTCGCAGCGCGCGGTCCTCCTCCGACTCGTACTCTCCATATCCTCCAGGCGCTCGTCGCACTGGCAAGGCCATCGGGGGAGGCGCGGCGGCCACCGGCGGCGCCTCGGCCACGTCCGACAGCGGGATCTCGAACGGGGCGACGCGCGCGAGGTCGTTCGGCTGCCGCACCCACTCCTTGGGCGTCGGCGGCGGCACCTCGCCGTCCAGCACCAGGTACTCCATCTCGCGGCGCGTGCGGCTCGACTGCGCGTGCACCTCGGCCGTCTGCAGCGGCCGCTGGCGCGCGGCGAGTGACTCGGGCAGCAGCACGAAGGCCGGCGCGCGCCAGTCGTGCGCCAGCGCCAGCGTGAACCTGTCGCGCGCCGGGTCGTCATTGTGCGACTGCGCCTTCATCATGCTGCGCTCGTCCGCGTGCTCGCGCAGCTTGGCGTCGCGGAACGAGTTCTCGTCGTGCGGCGTGTGCTGCACCATGTCGCGCCACGACTCGATCAGCTTGATCTTGGTCAGCTCCTGCCCGTTGTCGTCCGCCCAGCGGATGCGCCGGGACGACTTCTTGGCCGTCGCCGGCGCCGACACGGCCGCCTTGAAGCTCTGGATCGTCGGCAGCTCAATCGGCACGTCGGCCGACGCCTTCTTCTCGTCGGCTTTGGCATCTGCGCTGGCTGTCGGAGCGGTCGAGTCGCTCGTGTCACTGGCGTCCGAGTCGCGAGGCGAAGAGCCGTCGGTCTTGGCGGCAGCCGCGGCCTCCTTGGCCTTGCGCTGCATCAGGTTGCCGATCAGCTCGCTGCTGCTGCTCGACTTGGACACGGCACTGCCGCCGCCGAAGGGTAGCCGCTCGAGCCGCTTGATCGGCCGCCGCTTGACGAGCTTGCCCACCAGCTTGCTGACCTTGGGCGGGGACGAAGAAGACGGTGCCGTCGACGTTGAGGTGGCCCCTTCAGAAGACGCTGGCGGACTGGAGGGCTTGGCGGTTGCGACGCTGGACGACGCACTGCCATTGCTGCTACTGCTACTGCTGCTTGACGTTGAGGCTGGAGCGGCTTGGGAGACTGCGGCGGCCGAGGGAGCTGCGGCCTTGTCCTTCTCGGTGAACTGGGTCCGCCAGTACTTGAGCAGCTCTTGCGCGGCGCGCTTGACCCGCTCCTCGCGCGCGCCCTTGCGCAACTTGACGATGGGCTCATTGATGCGGGCCTCCGTAATACTAGTTAATTGCAACGGTATCCTCTTGAGCACTTCTAAGAGCAGGACCAGCAGGTCGCTATAGTTCCACGTCACGGCGGCCTCGAGCCACTGCTTGGCCACCTTGACCCCGCCGCTGAGCTCGAACGCGCTCGCGCAGCTCTGCGCCAGCTTGGCGTCGCTCGACGTGGCGGTCGCGCGCAGGATCACGAGCACCAGCGCCTGCTCGGGCTCCGACTTGGCGCCGTGCAGCACGCTCACGAACCGCTTGACCTTGGCAGGCGACACGAGCGCCAGCGTCGACGCGTCTACCAGCGACATGAGCGCCGTCTCGACGGCCGAGGGCGTCGCCGGCTCGCTGGAAGGGGTCATGTGGACACCCGCGTGCATCAGCGACTTCATGGCGCTCGAGGGCTGCTGCCGCGAAACAATCCAACGTTAGCGACACGGACACGGACTCGACGCATGCATCATCACGTGGCTCGTACCTCGGCGGACGCCTTGGAGTCCACGCCGACGGGGTCGATGCCTTCCGGCTTTGCGAGACGGCTGGACCGCGTGAAGTGCTGGTGGGAAGTCGCAGGATGCTGCATCGCCTTGGCGACAGCCACCGGGTCCATGTGCGCGTGCTGGGGCTGGAACTGCTGCTGCTGATCCAGCACCGCTCCGGCTGGCATGTTCATGTTCGATCTGTCGGGTGGCACGCATCACAGCGTCAGCTCTCCGATTCATTGTGTCTCAGGAGGTCATACACATGTTCAGCGACTGCCATGCTTCCCCCTCCACGTTCTTCCCTCTCTACGCCGCACAAGAGCTTGGCGTCTTTGAGACCCGCCAACCCCCGCGGCTTCTGTCTCGTGACTCCTCTTGCTCTATGGGTTGAGGTGGGGATGCGCTTGACCGAAGCCATCCGCGGGATACAGGAGGGGGAGTGGGGAGCGTCTGACTACTTTTCGCACCGACACGGAACTGTGCAATACCTTCAGGCACGACCGACAGTTTGGGCCGAGACGGACGGGGGCGGTGGGGTCCCGCGTTCACACGGAACGGAGCGGGCCGACCAGTCGGACACGCGAGGGGCGTTGGGGGAGGCCTCGACCGAGTGCCTTTCGCTCCTTCGACCCCTTTTCAACGTCTATTGCCTCGGGTTTTATCGAGGGCGTCGAGGCGAGCAGGAGACGCAACAGGCCACGCTACAGGGCGGCGATAGGATCGCGAGCGCGGCGCGTTGGACGGCTGCAAAAGGGGGAGAAGCGCGAGCCGACAGGACACACAGGCGGCCGGTCGACGAGACGGACGGACGGAGGAGCTGCAAGGCGATCGATCGATACGAGACGACTTGGGCTGGACACTGGAGGTTCTCGAATGGGGCGGTCTCGAACCCAGCAAAAACCGCTGCTTTTTTTTCGGGAGTGCTGGCCCTTTCCCATTCGTCTGGCTCGACGGTCCGGACAGGTGAACCGCGGTTCGCCTCGCGGTTCGCCTTACACCCTCCCATATATAGTCAATGGTTTGATATAGTAACGCCATTTGAATCTGAAGTCTCGATGAATGCCTCTATAACCAAGTAAGTCGGCAAATCATCATGCACAATGCGCGTGGTGCGGCATAAATAAAGCGCCTCACTTCTATTCGGGATGGCAGGTCCAAACCACTTCAACGTCAACCTGTGCCACCACCACTCGCCTGCAAATCCCAGAGGCGCAGCGAGCCGTCCCAGGCGCCCGAGAAGACGAGCGCGTCGCGCAACGCCAGGCCCGTGACGCCCGCGTTGTGCGCCGCCCTCGCATCCGAGGCGCGCGTGCCAGAGTGCAGGTCCCAGGCGCGCACGCCGCCGTCCTCGCCGGCTGATACGAGCCGCGTAAAGTCGCGCTGCAGACACGTGACGGCCCCGCCACCGGCCCCACCGGCGCGCAGACTCAGCCGCGGGCCCTTCTGCACGTACCGCAGGTCCCACACGCGCACCACGCCGTCCGCCGCGCCCGTGCACAGGCTCGGGTCGGCCGGCCCGCCCAGCGCCACGCACAGCACCGGCCCGCCGTGTCCTCTCAGCGCGTGCGTCGGCTTGAGTCCGCCGGTGCGGAAGGCCGCGTCCCACACCTTGGCCACGCGGTCATTGGCCGCCGTCACGAGCCGGTCGCCCGCCGTCTGCACGTCACGCAGCGCACCGCGGTGCCCGCGCAGCGTCAGCTTGAGCTCAGCGCGAGAGAGGTCCCAGACGCGCACCAGGCCCGCCCGGCAGCCGCTCGCCAGCGTGTCCGAGAGCGGCAGGAAGCGCAGACAGCTCACGCCGCCGGGCCGGGCGCCGCCGCTGCTCGCCAGCAGCCCCACGCTCGTCTCGCGCGTCGACTCCCACAGCCGGACGCTCCCGTTGTCCGCACCGGATGCCACCAGCGCGCGGTCCGTGGCCAGCTGCCGCCCGATCTCCAGACACGTGACGCCGCCCGAGTGGCCGCGGAGCACGAGGCTGCACTTAGACACCGCCGGTCCGTCGATCTCAACCGCAAACGCGTCACTGTCATCGTCGCCACTCGCATTTGACAGCTCGTTGCCTGACGCCGAGCCGATCAGCGACGTCGAGGACGACGAGGACGAGAAGAAGGAGAAGAGTGTCCGCTTCCTGGCCGTCGCGCGCAGGTCCCACGAGCGCAGCGTGCCGTCGCGCGAGCCCGAGAGCAGCGTGTGGCCGCGCAGCTGCACCGCCACGACCGCGTCCGCGTGGCCCTCGAGCCTGGCCACGCGCTCGGGCCGGTCCGCGTCCACCACGGCCACCACCGAATCGCCCAGCGCGCACCCGACGCGCGCGCCGTCGATCGCCATGGCCAGGATCGGCGCGCCGAGGCTCGCGAGCACCGAGAAGGCGGTTGCTGCGCTCCCGTTGGTGCTCGAGCTGTGCGAGCTGCTGGGCCCGCGGTGCTTGCGCAGCGGCGGCGGAGTGCCCGCCGGCCCCGCGTCGCTTCCGTTCCGATCCGTAGCCATCTTTGTTGACGGGTGGTGGGTGCCGTTGCCGCGCTGCTGGTCGTTGTTGACGGACATTTTCCGCCGGATGACCGTGTCCAGGTCGTACTGGCGCGACAGCACGGGGCTCTCGTTGAACGGCGCGCCATTGGATGGAGACATCGGCCCGGTACCGGTCGTCGCGTGCTGTCCTGGACCTGATGAAGACGGCGCGGTCGACACGAAGGGCGAGCGGGTGGCGGCCGCGTGCTTGGGCGGCGACGGCTTGATGTCCTTGGACATGTCGAGCGCGCGGTAGACGTTGTCCACGAGCTGCTTGAGCGTGTCCAGCAGGTCCCTGCCCTTCTGGTATGTGGCGCACATGACGGCCACGAACGTGTGCACCTTGGGAAGCGGCACCTCGAAGCTCAGCATGTCGTACACCATGCTGCCGATGACGGAGAAGAAGAGCTCGTCCCCGACCGCCTTGTCGTCGCTGCCGCCAGTGGAGGAGGTGGACGCCACTGACGCGTCGGCCTGCAACGCCCAGTCGACCTCGCGGCTGAACGCGTGCTGCCACATGTCGAGCGACCGGCAGATGGGCAGCGCGCGCAAGGGCGCCACCAGGTACTCCTTCTTGGCTGCTCACGAGTCAAAGGGTCCGTCAGTCACTGGCCCAAGGCATCCACAGTGAAGCTACGGCACACGCACCGAAGCCGACGCCCGAGTGCTTGTCCTCGACGTAGTGGTAGTACTGCGACGCGACCTGGAGCATCCCGCGCGCGCTCGTGAAGTCCTCGTGCGCCGCGCACTGGGCCATCATGACCGACGCCAGGCGCGCCAGCAGCCGGAAGCCTGCCTCGCCGATGCAGCTGCCGGAGCCCTTGGGGTTGTACCACGTCGACCCGCCGCCCGTGCCGCCACCACTCTCCACGTACTGGTGGCTTGGCTGCATCAGGATGAGCACCAGCAGCTCGCGCGCGTACGCGCTCTTGAACCGCAGCTCGCAAGCCTGATCGAGTTGGCAAGGGGGGGGGGCAACACAGTCACAGCCACAAACACCAGTCAGTACTCGACCAAGCCGACAGTGGTGGCGTCGTGTCCTACCCGGATCTCGTCCACGGTGAGCGCGTCGTCGGATGCGAACACGGACGTCAGGCACCGGTGCAGCATCTGCTCCACGAGCTCCTCCTCGCTCGACAGCAGGCGACCGGGCCCGACTACACCGCTGGAGCCGCCGCCGTCCGTGGCCGAGTGGCTCTGGTTGGCCCAGTGTGGATCCCTGACCGCGCGTGCGTTCTCCTCGAACACTCGCGGGTCCACGCCGAGCCGCTGAGCGACTTGGAGACAGTCGACGCCTCGTGCCGAGTCGCCACTTGGCGATCTCCTCTCTTCACCGCTGTACTCGGCGATCTTGTCGACGTCGAGCGCAAACATGGCGTCGGCGTCGGCGAACGCGTTCTCGTCCTCCAGCAGCGCGTCAATCTTGTCGCCTAGCGACGCGGTCGTCTCTGGGAAATGCTCCGCACCAGCGTCCCCCTCTTCCTTGTCGTTGTCGTCTAGCGGTTCTGCCACAAGCACTGGGTCTTCATAAATAGGAGTACCAAGCCCGGCCGAGTTGCTGTCAGCGCCTCGCCCGCCCCGCCTTGGCCGCTTCTTGGTCGGCGTCGCGGCGGCGAAGGCGATGGACGGCATGGCGTCGGGCCACTCGACGTCGCTCGCGCGGCAGAAGCGCAGGTAGACCGAGTGGAAGACGCTCAGCTCGCTCGAGCTGTGGGTCTCCAAGAATGCCTGGAACGCCTGCGTGCACACGAGCTTGGCCACGAAGGGGGCCACGTCGCTGTCGGGTCCGCAGGCCGCGAAGAACCGCCGCTTGTTGAACACCGGCAGCTTCTGGTTGACGAAGAACAGGCATTCGCGGTAGCCCATGAGCGTGGCCGCCAGGAAGCACACGAACTCGAGCCGCACCTTCTTCTCCACGCTGTGGCTCCACCCGTCGCTGGGCTCTTCACCGTCAGTGACAGCAGCAGCAGTGTTGGTGGGCTGAGACCGGTAGGGACGAAGCAGAGCGGTCACTCGGCGGTGGAGCCCTCGAGCGAACCGGTGCGGCAGCAAGGGCCCGAGCGGCTCCTGCACGTGGATGCCGCCGCGGTCGAGGTCGACGAGCACGAGGTGCTCTGGGCGGCCCATCTCGAGCAACCCGGGCAGCCAGGAAGAGTGCACGCCGAGGATGTAGGGCAGCGGCGCCTGGAGGTACTCGGAGAGCACGTGCGGCAGGATGGGCACGTACGGGTGCTGCCAGCGGAAGGGGTAGATGAGCGCGCAGAGGCCCTCGGCCACGGGCGTGAGCAGCGACAGCTGCGTCGAATGGATCACCACGCGGTACTCGCACAGCAGCAGCGCCACGAGGTGGATGACGGTCTTGACGCCCAGCAGCTCGAACACGGGGGCCAAAGGGTACACGAGCGGCTGCAGGCCGTGCTGGATGTTGATGAAGTGCGTCGACGGCGACCGCGTCGGCGACCCACCTCCACTCACGGGGCCTGTTGCTACGGCCGTAGTTGATGACGGGGCGACAGCAGAAGCTGGCCGGCTGTGGAGGGACCCGCGGTGGGCTGGAGGCTGGCCGCTCCCTGCTCGGGCCGACGAGTGAAGCGACACGGTGCAGGGCAGCACGAGCTCCACGCGCAGCCTGTCGATGGGGAAGGCGACGCCCAAGAGCCCGCGGATGGGCACGAGCGTCTCGTGGCACAGCGCCGCAATGTGCCTCTCGGCGGACGTTCTGGCTGGCTGGCCGTCGCTGGAAGCCTGCGGACTGGCTGCGGCTGCGAGCCACGAGTGCGCGACGCCCAGCAGACACGCGGAGATCTCGTCGATCAGCGGCAGCCGTGTGAGGAACGCAAGACACGAGCCGACCCACGCGACCGGCTCGTCTTTAGACATGGCTGCCGCCCGATGGTACACGACGAGGCAGACGACGTAGCAGCGGCTGAGGCCGTCAGCGCCTCCCACCAGCACGAAGGAGAAGGAGCGCGGCCGCGGCCTGGAGCGCTGCACAAGCACCTCCGGGCCGTCCGGGAAGCAGAACCACTCGATCTTGGTGGGCAGCGGGAAGCGCGGCCGGTCCGTCGGCGGGTAGCGCAGGCGCAGCACGCTCTCGTGCGCGCTGTCACCGGCTCCGCTGGGCCGGCCGCCGCCCACGACAACCACGTAGTCGATCACGCCGGTCTGCAGCTCGACACCTCGCTGTGGCGGTGGTGACAGTGGCGGAGGAGAGACCGACGGCGGGGTCTGGAGCGTCAGGTGCTTGGCGACGGGCGACGGGGAGGAGGAGACCTCGCTGGGCGGGGACAGCGGGGTCGACCCGCCGGGCCGCTCGTTGCCCGCCGGCGTGAAGCAGAGCGAGACGCGCAGCGCCGTGCGCAGCGAGACGTACGAGTTCCTGGGCACGAGGGGGTACCACTGCTCCACCTCTTCTCCTTCGGGTAGGCGCGCCAGAGGGATGCAGACTGGACGTGGAGGCGGAGGGTTAGTAGGGGAGGCTATCGACAAGTCGAGTATGAGTCGTGAGCGCACCTTTGCCGATGAATCCGGGGCAGGAGGCGGCGGAAGAAGAGCGCAGCGGCAGCGCAAAGTGCGGCTCGTTCTTGGCGCGGTCGACGCAGCAGAGGCGCAGCTCGTCGGTCGACTCGACGCGCTCGAGCAGGAACTCCTGTCCACGGCCGGCGCGTCAGCTTGAGGTCTCTGAGACTCACGGGTTGGCTCACGAGTTGGTAGTGAGACGCACCTCGTTCCAGGAGACGGCGGTGGCCCAGGGCCGCGTCTCGGTGGCGAGTACTACGCCAGCCGCCGTCTGGAGCAGCACGCAGACCATGGCGGGCAGCGCAGCGTCTCCTCTAGCCGGCCGCCGCACAGGGTACCGCAGCCAGGAGGAGGACGTGCTGTCGGTCACTGCGGGGCTCTCGGGCGGCAGGTCCGTCACATGCAGCACTGCAGGGGAGGGAGGACACGACGCGGAGAGTGAGAAGACGCTGGCAATGGGACGGAGAGAGAGCGACGCACCGCGGACGCGCAGCGATCCGGACAGCGCCTCGGCCGCAAGGGGAACGGGGCGTGCCGCGCTCATGCCTGCCGCCTCGGAGTCGCCCTGGACATGGACGGGAACGGAGGACGGCAGCTTGCTGGAGGCCGCGGGTGCGCTAGGTGCGCTCCTGGGAGGCGATAACGCGTGGGAGGGCCGTCTGGCGTCTCGATGAAGTTGCTGAAACGTACTCTAGCGATGCGATCAAGTTTACTTTGGCGGGATGGTTGCTGAGGACTGAAATAAAGTATACTTTACCAGCTCATGAAGGTGCTCAAAAAGTACCGTTCCTGTCCGCTTTGGTCTCCAAATCGTCGCGAAGAGCTCCTCTTGACGCATGCGTCGCTGACTGGCGGGCATCGACCACTCGGTCTCTTTCCCGCTCTCTCAACGCCCGCGGACGCCTCACCACGCTCACGACCATGGCCGGCGGGGACGAACTGTCGCTGGAGACGCTGGCGCTGGGCCCGGACGCGGCCGTCGACTGTCTGGACGCCGTGCGACGCAGCGTGCTGGCTGGTGATGCCGAGCGCTACCTGTCGGTGCTCAAGCAGCACGCGCTCGTGCCAGCAGCGGGGGATGCTGATGCCTCGCAGTCCCCGGCGCCACTCGTGTTCCTCATGGAGTGGTTCCACACGTGGCAGCAGGAGTACGAGGCGTTCGTGCATGTGCTCGAGGCCGAGGAGGAGGCTGAAGGAGCCGCCGCGGCCGCCGTCGTCGAGAAGGACCTGGTTGAGATGGAGGGTGAGGCCGAGGTGCTCATGGAGGGCTTTGGCGCCGTGGCGGCTGCGCTGCTCGAGCTGCTGGCCGTGGACTCGCCCGACCGCGTCGTGGACAAGCACGGCTGGACGCTGCTCATGCAGGCCGCCAACTCGGGGCTGCGTGAGCTGGCGGACGTGCTGCTGGCCAGCGGCGCGGACGTCAACGGCGGCGGCTCCGCTGTTGACGGGTCCAACCCGCTGTACCTGGCGGTCGAGTCGGAGCACACGAGTCTGGCGCTGGCGCTGCTCAGGAAGGGGGCGGCCGCGTCCGCCACTCGCGTCGTCAAGACGCACAAGCCAGTGCTGAGTGCGGACGCAGGGGCCGAGTCCGAGGAGCAAGAGGAGGAGGAGGAGCCGGAGGACGACTGCGCATTGTTCCAGGCCTGCCGCTTCGGGCACCTGGACGTGATTGAGGAGATGCTGGCTGCCGGCGTGGACGTCAACTTCGCGGCGCCGTCCTCTGGCGACCGCGCGCTGCACGTGGCCGTCATGTTCGAGATGCAGGACGTGGCCGAGCGGCTGGTGGCGACCGCCGGCGTGCAGCTCAACGCGCTCAACGCGAGCGGCCAGACGTGTCTCTTCGGCTGCTCCAACCTCGAGCTGGTGCAGATGTTGGTGGCCAAGGGCGTCGACCCGGACGTCAAGGACGCGGACGGCGAGACGGCCTGCTCGATGGCGGCCGCGCTCGGCGACGACGACGTCGCGGCCTTCCTCAAGCCGATCACCCACTAGGCGCACGGTAGAGGTAGGCAGAGAGGGAGATGAATGGGTAGAGGGTAGATAAGTGTGGGAAGCAAGTTGGTGCATTGCGTGAGGTCCAGCGCGTCAGGAGAAGTCCGAGATGGGCTCTCGAAGCGTCGGGAGCAGGAAATCGGGCACTAGGTGCTCCGGGTTGTAGTCGTCCAGCAGGAACCGCAGTTCCCGTCCCTGTTCGACCTCTTCCGGGTCCAAACCCGCCACGAACGCCGTCAAGGCAAACCGTGGGGCGGCCAGGTGGAGCGCCAAGCGCGCCTCGGACGCCGTGCCGACGCACTCCATGGGTTTGACGCCAGAGTCGCTGCCTAAGAGCGCGCGGAAAGCGGGGAAGAGGCTCGGCTCGTCGAACAGGTTGCGTCCGAAGACGGGTTCCACCTGGTCCGGCGAGCTCCAGGCGCTGAGCAGCAGGAAGACGAAGGCGCACTTGGCGCAGGCGCAGCACCACTGGTCACCGTCGACGGCCTCATTGCAGCTGAGGAAGACGCGCAGGAAGTCGCGGCCGTGGCCGCCGCCGGTCAGCGAGCGGTGGACGAAGGTGCGCGCGATCTGCACCTCCCACAGATGCTGCAGCGCCGAGAAGTAGTGCAGGTCCTCGACGAGGTAGGCGCGGATGTAGGCGTGCACGCGCTGCTCGAAGTGGAAGCTCTTGTCGTATTGGTGGTTCACCACGCGGCCGTGGTGCTCGACGTTGTTGCCGAAGTTGGCGCTGCGCTCGTTGCCCACGGCCACGTGCGAGAAGCCGCCGATCACGGCCGCCAGCACCGAGTCGAACGCCACCAGCGCCGCCCACGGGTGGCCGCACGGCTCGTACTTGTTGCCGGCGACCTGCCGCTCCCACGCCGGGTCGTCCATGGCGTGCTCGAGCAGGAGCGGCTCGGCGTGCAGCGTGCGGTCGGCCGTCATGCTCGCGATCTCCCGCAGCCGCCAGCTGCGATGGAACTCGCGCGGCCGGTCGCCCACGTGCACCCAGGCGCAGGGCAACTGCGTGCGCTCGAGCAGCTGGAAGACCACGAGCGAGTCTTTTCCGCCGCCACTGGCGAGGAGGCGAGGAGGCGAGGAGGCGAGGAGGCGAGGAGTTGAGGAGGAGCGTCGTCAGTGGTCCTGGGTCTAGTCGAAGGCTCTAGTGAACATGTACTTACAGCGGGATGAGCACCTTGGGGGACTGAAGGTTCCGGTCGCGCAGTACGGGGAGTGCGGCGTCCGGCGGGCAGCAGACGTGCAGGTGGAGGCGGTCGCGGTCGAGCCCGTGCTGGTAGAGGAACTCGCTCAGCACGTCCTGGTAGAGCTCCTCCCAGAAATGCACCTGCTCCGGCGCCAGGTACGCGGCCTCTAGGCGCAGGTGGCGGCAGTTGAAGCCCATCCAGAACCACGGCAAGATGCTGAGCCCGATGTGCGCGAGCGCGTTGCGGATGGCTGCGTCCTGGGCAGCGGACCCGACGTCGGACCCGCCAGGAAAGGCCAGCTTCAACGTCGAGCGGAACCGCCGGCCGCCACAGAAGTGGAACTGGAAGCTCGCCTCGCCCGCCTGCGGGTCGTAGTCGACGCGCTCGAACGTCACGAACGGCTCCTCCTCGAGCAGCGCGAGTCCCAGCACGTCATCGGCGTCGTTCAGCAGCATTTCGGCGAGGGCGTGAGTCGTTTGACGCCAATGAGGGGAAGTTGGAGCCACACGCGTGTCCCAGTGATATCATTGGCTGAAATCGAGTTTTAAATAATTTGATTGGACGAAATGCCGCTTGCAGGTCAAAAGTGGTGCTGATGCGGGTCAACAGAGGCGCCAACGCAAGTCGTGCAGCACTGCCAACTGCTCGGCGAACCCGCGCGACTCGGTCTCGACGCGCTGAAGCTGTCGCTGCAGCGCCTGCAGCTCGCTGCGGTCGCTCAAGCGCTCGTTGCGGGCCTTCAGCGCCGCGTTGCTGGTCTCTACGGCCTCCTGCAGCTCGCGGAGATGCACCGACGCCTGCGCCACTCGTGACTACCATGGACACAGCGACCTTGTTAGCTCTCCTGGCCTAGACGTTTCGATGTGTCAACCAGCGCGAGAACCTACCTGGATGGCGATTGCGTTGCTCTGGGCGGTTACTAGCGCTTCGGACTGCTCGTGGAAGTGCCGGCGAGCCCGCACAAGTCGCTCGTTGAGCCGCTTCTCGAGCTTCTCGAGCTGCTCCTTGTCCTTGGCGCAGAGCTGCTAACACCCAATCAGTCCGAGCCTGTAATGCAAAGTGCAGTGGACACCATCCATTACCTGACTCTCGAGCTGTCTCGCGAGTTGCTTCGGTCCGTCGCACGCGTCGATCGCCTGGCACAGCTGCCGGGTCGCTGCCACTCGCGCTTCCCACTCGTTGGTCGGCGCGACTCGCCTCTCGGCCAGCACCTGCCGCAGTCTCGGGATCGTCCGCTGCATCTCCTGTTGCCACAGCGCCGGATCTATCCGTGCGTGGATCATCTGGCGGTCGCCTCCATCATCACCTGGACTGCGCTCGTGCCTCGCTATCAGCCAGTCGCCGAACAGATCCGAGTGCACCAGCGGCGACGACGCCGTCTCCGACCCGCCTACTGAGTCGCTGGAGCCCGCGAACGCGTCGTCCGCGACCTCCAGCGCGTCGTCGCCCTCGTCGACTTCGATTCGCTCGACTGGGTACGACACCCGAGCGCCGTAGACCCCCTCCACGCGCAGAACTCGCTCGCAAACTGCGTCTAGGAACCCGCAGACGTCGCCTCCGACGCCGTCAACCAGTGCAGGAGCGCTGGTGGCCGCCACCTCTGGCACTCCGGCCCGCTCGGCGGCGATCAGCATGCGCTGACAGCTGACAATGGGTGGCTCCTCCCTGCTCCCGTTGGCGGCCACGTCCTGTCCGAGTCGAGCCAGGAGCCACCATCCGAGTTGGACGAAGTCCTCGAAGCGAGACGTGCTCACGCCGCTAGGCATGAAGCGCGAGGCTTCGAGGAAGTGCTTCCTGGAGATCGACCTCCCCAGTGCTTGGTCGTACCGGAGCAGACACAGTCGGTCGTGGAGTAGTTCCATCCGGCGCTCGGCGCTCTTGGCCTTGCTCTCCTCCGGGTTTGATGGTGCGTTGCTCGAGTCCGCCTTTGCGCTCGCTTGGCTGTTGGATGACGACGATGATGGCGGTCGGGACAGCGACGCGCTCCCTTGCTGCTTATCGTTCGGCGAAGCGGATGCTGGCCTAGATCGCGTCCGAGGCTGCTGCTCCACGACTGCAGGTTGTCCTTGTTCTCTTCTGCGCTCGCTGCTTCGTGGCTTTCGTGTTGGGTCCTCGTCCTGCTCAACAGCGGCTCTTGTAGGTTGCGACGGCGACGGCTTCCGTTGCAGTGCGGCGCTGGTCGGTCTCCGTTCACACCAGGCCCAGACCTCCTCCATCGATGGCCGATCTGCAGCTGTGAGCGAGATCATGCGGGTGACGAGCCTCCGGAGATGGTCGCTGTACAGCGGCGGCACCTCCTCGTACTCGCCCTTGTTGATCTTCTGGAAGAGGCCGTAGAGGTTGAGACCCTCGGACTTGAAGGGCGAGCGCAGCATCGCCAGCTCGTACAGAATGCAGCCGAGCGACCAGACGTCGCTCTTCCAGTCGTACGGCTCGCCGCGCAGCACCTCGGGCGACATGTAGAGCGGCGTGCCGACCTTGGAGCGCGCCTCGAGCGTGTTCTCGCTCAGATGGCGGCCGAGCCCGAGGTCCCCGACCTTGACGACACCCTGCAGGGTGAGGAAGATGTTGGCGGGCTTGAGGTCGCGGTGCATGATGCGCGAGCGGTGCAGGTGCAGAATGGCGGCGCAGAGCTGCGAGAAGTAGCGCCAGATCGTGCGCTCCTCGAAGCGCACGCTCTTGTCGTTGGCCTTGCGGATCTGCCGCTTGAGGTCGCCCGCCTCGGCCCACTCGAAGGCGATGTACAGCTCCTTGCCGTCGAGGAAGGCGTCCAGGTACTGCACCACGTTCGGGTGGCTCACGGACTGCACGAGCCGCACCTCCTTGAGCGTCTTCTCCCGCGCACGCGCGTCCATGAGGTCGAAGATGGCGATCTTCTTGAGCGCCACGGGCTGCTCGTCGCGCCGCCGCACGGCCTTGAACACGACCGAGAACTTGCCCTTGCCGATGGGCTTGAGCACCTCATAGTCGCCCAGCTGGCCGCCGCCCGCGAAGAGCGCCTGCTGCTCCGGCGTCAGCGACTCCATCCGGCCGACCGACCGGTCCGCGACTGCATCCGGGCCGTTTTCCAATGGTCGGGGCACGAAAGGGCGTGAACAGTATGCGACGTGTGACAATATAGATTTACTATGTCGATTGGGAGCTCCTCCGGTCTCAAGCATCATCACTAACACGCCGCCCGCCACTCTGCAGCGCTGGATTCTCGGCTGGCTGATGAGAGTCTCCGCCTGAGAGCCTGGCAATGACACCCGCACCTACAACCCACCAGCGGCACGCATCTAGGCAGGGCAATGACGCTCGTATCGTCGAGACCAAGCAGTGCACGTGTCTCGATTGCGCCTGGCAACTTCCCATCCCCGCGTGATCCAAGCACACCGCAACCGAGCGGACGCGCAAATCCACCGCGACGAGTCCGACGGCCTGCTGCAAACGCTCGACTGTCGCCGGTAAACAGCGAGCCCGACGCAATCGCCAGCGTTCGCTGGACGCACCTCTGCGCTGGCCCGTTCGTGCGAATTCGGTCGGCGTCGGACATCGGAGCCTGCGCTATTTCAGCGAATCGTTGTCCTTCCTTGGTAATTTCCGCCCAATCAGACGGCTCTATTTCACGTCAGTCACGCGAACGAACAGCTGGAAGACAAGACAAGGACGCCAAACGGTCACTTTGGCTTTTCACGCGCAAAGACCACCAAGCGATGGACCTTGGCACGGTGCTGGTGCGCGACCCGCGCTACGTGTGGCGGCGGCGGCTGGCGGTGCTGGCGCGTCGCTCGCTGGAGCTGCGCGTCGAGGGCGAGCGCGAGGGCGGGGCAGTGGCGGAGGAGCTGGCGCTGGACGGCGGCTGGCGCTGCGAGGCCGTCGTCGTCTCGGCCGCGCACGCACACGCCGTGCGGCTGAGCGAGCTGCGCTCCGGACGCGAGCTGCTGGTGGACACGGGCAGCAGAGGCCGGCGCCAGCTGTGGGTCGAGCTGTTCGCTGGCGAGCGAAGGGATCCCGCCGTATTAAGTACAAGCCGGCCGGCGCTGCCGGCTGCGGAGCGGACAGAATCGCTTGAGCTGGAACGGAAGGCGGCGGAGGCGCTGGCACCGGCCGCGGGGCAACTAGTGCGGGGTCGCGACGTCGAGACGCTGCTGGTGGAGCGCACCGAGAGCCTCTGGACGGACGCAAGAGCGGCGGCGGACTCGGCGGCAGCTCTCGTCTCGAGTGGCGTGTTGGAGCCGCTCGAGACGTGCGACTGCGGCAGGGAACACGGAGCGGAGCAGTACGCGGGCGATCGGATCTTCCGCGTCAGGAGGCAGGAGGAGCTTACCCAACGCGACACCATGTCAGGCCCGGCAGGAAGGGATAGGAGAATGCGGCGGCGTCTCGCCTGGAGCGAGGACGAGGCGTGTCGTGGGCTTCTGCAGCAGCTGGACCGCGCGGTCCACGGGCTCGCAGGGACGCGAGTGGTGCAGTTGCTGCTCCAGGGCGGCGTGTTCAACGTCCCCACGGCCGTCGTGCTCTGCAACCGGATGCTGCGCGACGGAGTGATGAGACTGGCGAACGCGGACGGCTCGGAGGAGACTGCGTTTGTGATGGACGACAGCGCGACGTATGTGCCAGTAACTGAGGATGAGACCGCCCAACTTTCGCTCGTGGACAACGAGTCGCTCTCCTCGCCACGCCGAAGCCAAGACGACGTTGCGGAGATGGAAGAGCGCCTGGCCGAGATGAAACGCCGACACGACGCCTTGTTCCGCGTGCTGTGCGCCGTCTGCGTACTCATGGCGATCGACACGTGGCTGTCGTCGGCGCTGACGACGTCGCTCAAGGCCGGCGCGTCCGTCGCGCTGCTGCTCATGTTCGCGCTGCGGGACGGCACGGCGACGGTGGCAATCGACTTCCGCGACGCCCGCGGCGAGCAGCAGATCGCGGGGGCGGTCACTGCTGGCTTCCTATCGGGTTCAAGGGAGGGACAACGCGGACGTGCAGTGGTCGACGCGGACTGCACGCCGGTCAATGGAGGCAAAGGCGCCGCCATCGTCGGGGCGAAGACTGGAGCGGCGAGCGCGACTTCTAGCTCCGTACAATCTGCGTCGACTGCTACAACTACGATGGTGACAACGCCTGAAGGCCAGCGAGCAGGCGAGTTGTCGAGCGTGGAGCAGGCCCAGGTGCTGTCGTTCCGCCAGGCAATCGCGCAGTTGTCGGGCGTGCCGATCGCCGAGACGCGCGTCTTCTCGGACGTGTACCTGCTGAGCGTCATGAGCGTCAAGGATCGCGCGTTCCGGTACGCGGTGGCCAAGATGGCCAAGGTGGTCGACTGGCGGCGCTCGTACAGCATAGACACGCTCGTGCTGGGCTCTGTGGACGCCGAGGTGATGGCGCGCCTGGCGTCCGGCAGCATGTACTGGCACGGCTACGACTTCCAGAACCGGCCGATCCTGTGGGTGCGCGCGCACCTCAAGGGCTGGGCGAACATGGGGGCGAGTCGAGAGGCTGAGGTGCGCGCGCACGTGCTGCTGATCGACCTGTGCTGCCGCGAGCTCATGCCGGTGGGTGTGTCGACGTTCACGATCGTGTCGGACGCGTCCCGCATCTCGATGGGCATGGTGGACCTGCGCCTGATGCACGCGCTGCTGGACACGTGCGTGGCCAACTACCCGGACCGCATCGGCATGGTGCACGCGGGCCCGCTCAACCGGCTGCTCAAGTACCTGACGACGGCGCTGTGGCCCTTCCTGCCCGTGCGGCTGCGCTCCAAGGTCAACTTCATGCGGGAGTGCGCGACTGAGCTGTCCAAGCACATGCGCTTCGACTTGGTGCCCAAGTACATGGGCGGCCCGGCGGAGCACGCGCTGAACGCACAAGGGGACCCGGCAAGGCTAGACATCGCCTTCATGGTCGAGGAGCAGAAACGGCGCATGCAGGCGCTCAGCACGTGAACCGACCGAGAGCACCGAGTCTATATAAGCTCCAGTATGAGGATGTGTTATGTGGCGTTGATGGCCGAGTCTTGGAGGCTGGGGTTGGACGACTGGATGACCTGCTACGCGCGCTTGATCTCTGACCACAGCACCACAGTGACCCACAAGGAACCGTTAGCGACAGCCCAGGCCAAGTCGGGTCCACAGAACCGCACCGAGGTTGTAGAAGACCTTGAGGTGCTCGCGGCCGTCGTCGTCGACGAACTTGAACTGCGCCATGTACTTGCCGCGGAAGAAGAGCCCGGACGGCGCGTCGATCCAGTCGCCACGCGGGTACTCGAACACGTACGGCTCGGCTCTCGGTGCGTACGAGCCGAGCACGACCTCGTCGGTCGAGGCCAGCACCGTCTTCTTGGCCTTGTTGCGGAAGCGCAGGCCGCTCACGATCTCGCGGTTGACGCGGAACAAGATGACGAACCGGTAGCGGCAGCCCTCCTCCAGCGCGATCGGCGTCGACCGCAGGTGCTCCAGGCCCAGTGGAGAGTCCAGGCGGTACGCCAGCTCGGGTCGCGCGTCCTCGAACGCCACCTTGAACTCCTCCACCACCACGCGGCGTGCGTCGCTCGTGTCTAGTGGCGATACAGTCAGCTAGCTCTCTCGGTTCCTTACGCAGTGACGGCAGCAGACACGCACCGCCGACGTCTCCGCGCGCTGCAGACCCCAGCAGCTGCTCCTTGTACCGGCGCAGGCTCTCGTCCTCGGCGTCCTTCTGCAGCAGCTCGTGCACGGACGAGATCGCGCGGTCGCTCACCTGGACGGACGCGCGCAAGCTCATGTTAGACCGCCTATTGGGTGGGCCACGCATCGGTAGGACGAGCGGGACGCACCCGGTAGTCGCTCGAGAAGCCGCCGTCGCTGCTGCCGCTCACGGACGCCGTGTCCGCCGCCGCGCCAGGCGATGGCGACGCCGCGCTCGCCTCCATCTTGCTGCTTGCTGCTGCCTTCTTGTGCTCCGTTCGCTGTCTGGCTTCAACCTGCGATCCGACTGGTCCCTGAACAGATGACCTGCGAAAGGCGATATATTGTGAAGGCGATAACCTGTGTAAATAAATGCGCTGCCGCCACCAGTGGTTTGACGACAGCATTAACAAGCTTGGTGGTCTGCGTCACATCACACCGACGCGGCAGCAGGCGCACAGAGCAGTAGAGCAGTAGAGCAGTAGAGCGAACGAGCAATTGACCGAGTGACGATGCCCAAGGCCGTGCGCGTCGGGAAGCCCAAGCGCGCGAGTCCGCTGGAGAAGCAGCTGGCGTTCGACAGCAAGCCGTGGTACAACAAGAAGCGCGGCGGCGCGGCGGGCGAGGGTGACGACGCCATGAGCGACGACGACGACGACGACGCGCGCGCGGACGTGGTGCCCGAGAAGCTGAGCCGCAAGACGCTGGCGCTCGCGCGCGAGCAGCAGGCGGAGGAGCGCGCGCGGGTGCAGCCGAAGCAGCAGCAGCAGCAGCAGCAGCGAGCGGCTCCTACAGCTCCGACGGCGGCCGCGGCAAGCAGCGACGACGAGTCGGACGACGACATGGAGGACGAGGACATGGACGAGTACGAGGGCGAGGAGCTGGTGCGCGTGGCCGACGGGTACGTGGAGGAGGTGGAGATCTGCGAGGAGGACGAGGAGGTGCTGGCCAACTTCATGATGGGCGACCCCGAGCGCCGCAACCTGGCCGACATCATCATGGACAAGATCTTCGAGAAGGAGGCGCGCGAGCGCGGCGAGATGGACGACGGCGAGCAGGGAGGCGGCGGGCCGGAGCCGAGCCGCTTCGACCCCAAGATCGTCGAGGTATACACGGGCGTGGGCAAGATCCTGCAACGGTACACGTCGGGCAAGTTGCCCAAGGCGTTCAAGGTGATCCCGAGCCTGAGCTACTGGGAGGACATTCTGTGGCTCACGACGCCGGACAAGTGGTCGCCGCACGCCATGTTCGCGGCCACGCGGCTGTTCGCGTCCAACCTGAACCCCAAGATGGCGCAGCGCTTCTTCAACATTTTTCTGCTCGAGCACGTGCGGCAGGACATCCGCGAGAACAAGCGGCTCAACTTCCACCTGTACATGGCGCTCAAGAAGGCGCTGTACAAGCCGCAGGCGTTCTTCAAGGGCGTCGTGATCCCGCTGTGCGAGAGCCAGAACTGCTCGCAGCGCGAGGCCGCCATCATCGGCAGCGTGCTGTCCAAGGTCTCGGTGCCCGTCATCCACTCGGCCGCGACGCTCATGAAGCTCGCGTCCATGCCCTACTCGGGCGGCAACAGCATGTTCATCCGCGTGCTGCTCAACAAGAAGTACAGTCTGCCGACGCGCGTCATCTCGGAGCTGAGCAAGCACTTTGTGCGCTTCACGAGCGACGCGCGCGAGCTGCCCGTGCTGTGGCACCAGTCGCTGCTCGTCTTCGCGCAGCGGTACAAGAACGACATCCCCAAGCAGCAGAAGGAGGCCATGAAGGCGCTGCTCAAGCAGCACTTCCACCACCAGATCACGCCCGAGATCCGCCGCGAGCTCTTCATGGAGTGAGCGAGTACCGGTGGCAGCCACTGCTGGACGTGCGCGGCAACTCGAAGTGTAGCCATCTGCAAGTTCGGGTACCATGTGCGACAGTGTATTAATTTTTACAAGTGTATCCCTTCTTGCGTCCGAAAATGTTGAATGCAGTGAATGGTTGCACGAAGGTCGACCGAGCGTCTTGTTAGTGGTCCGTCGCGAGCAGATCCGAAGAAGCGACCTGCATGGCGACCGCTGGAGACACCGAGCCGGCGCCGGCGCTGCTGGAGCGGCCGCTGTTCCAGGAGAGCGGCGTGTGGTTCTACCAGGTGCCGGCAGGGCAGGTGTCGACGCTCTCGCCGCGCGCGGACAGCTGGGACCCGGAGAAGCCGCTGCTCACGGGCGACGTCCAGGTGCTGCAGCGCGGCGACGCGTGCGTGATCCGGCTGTTGGAGCCAGTGGTAGCAGAGGCAGAAGGTGGGGATGACGGGGATGGAGGGACCTGCGCGCAGGCCGGCAGGATCCTGTTTGCGCAATGCCCGCTGGAGATCTCGCGCGAGCTGCCGCTGGACGTGTACGTGCAGGACTGCGTGGACTCGTCGCGCTACTTCATGCTGCGCGTCGAGGACGAGGTCACGCAGCGCCGCGCGTACGTCGGGCTCGGCTTCCCGGAGCGCGCGAGCGCATTCAACTTCAAGGCGGCGTTGCAGGACTACGTCAAGTACGCGCTGCGCCAGGCCGAGGCGGCGGCGCTCGAGGCGGCGACGGGTGAGGGCGGCGACGGGTCCTCGCTGGGCAGGACCCAGGATCTGAGCCTGCCGCAGGGCACCACCATCCGGATAAACCTCAAGGGCGTCACCGACCAGGAGAGCGGCGAGCGGAGCCTGCGGCGGCGCGGCAGCAGCGGTAGCGCCGGCGAGGCCAGCCCCGGCAAGGTGCCGCTCATCCCGCCGCCGCCCAGTGGTGTCGTCTCGAGGGCCGCGCAACCGGTCACGGTGGCGGCGCCGCCCGCGGCTGATGAGGACGACTGGGGGGACTTTACGTCGGGCTAGGACTACCTGCGCGTGGTGAGCCGCCACCACGAGGCGTGGGGTGAGGAATGGACAATCGCTCGTGGTGGTGCCGGTGCTTCTAGGGAGTAAGCAGACAGGCGTCGCGCCTGATAACATGATCATTGCACTCGATTGGTATCAAGCGATTGAGTGCGTGCCTTACATCACGTGCACCTCGTGCATGCGTTCCATGCACGTCGAGAAAGAAGAGCCCATGAGCGCAGTCAATGCAACGTATTAAGAACGTGGTGCTTGGATGCTTGTCCGCGAGCTTCAAGCGGCCACGTTAGCCAAACAAGGTGAGGTGACCCATATCAAAAATAAAATTCGCAAGAAAACGTTAAGACAAAGGTCGGTATACCGGTCATATATCAGTGTAGAGCGTCGCGACGGTAAATGCAAGTACTGTAACAACCCTTTGAATTAGTAAGGGGTAGGGCAATATGACAAGTACTGTCATATATGTTTGAATTTATAAACGGTACCGTGATGTATGTTTGAATTGATTTTGTGTACCGTGACGGTTGTTTAAATTGATAGGGATAGGGTTGTTGGAAAATCGGGTTAGGGCTTCATATACCGGTATATAACCGGTTGTACCTTTATTTCGTCGGTAATGCTCGAGTTGAAGCGAACTCTACCTGTGTCGGTTATAGTGATCGTCTAGCGTCCATCAATCCACCAAGCTCACCAGCGCGAGCCCCATCAAGAGCATACTCAGCGGAGCTACCTCCTCGTGCCTGGGCGGCGCAGCCACTGGCATCCGGGCGTGGTAAGCATCCGTGACGCTGCTAGCGGTCGACCGCTTCCAGAGGCTTCTCGCCGCCACCATGGGCAAGTAGCTTGTGGTGTCGTGTTGGCCGAGCGCTGCCCCGAGGACCTTCTCGTGACTTGTGTGCACGCGCCACACCTGCCGCTTCGGAATCCGCTAACCACTCACCTGGTTTGCCACGCGTTAACGAGCTCTCGCAGCCTCGATGCTTTAGTGAGTGCCATGACTCCACCTGGTGGTGGGGTCCACCTCCACAAGTCTGGCTTTACACAAACGCCAGACAGGTCAGGATGCGTGGATTACATTAGTGGTCGCATTGCCTTGCGTGTCTGTCTGTACTGCCCCCGCCACGCGGGCTCATATTCTACACGGCGCTGGCGCCGCGCGCGATCATGACGGCGGCCTCTCGCGGGATGCGGAACGACGCCTGCAGCGACGTGAGGCACTGCTCCTCGACGAGGTCCCGGATGAGCCGCTTGAGCGACCGACTGGCGTACTTGTAGAGCTCCAGGAAGGAGGCCGGGCGCGTCGTCAGCTGCTCGGGCGAGATGCACCACTCGTTCCGGCACAGGTTGAGCCACAGGTCGTCGCCGCCGCCCAGCCGGTGCAGGTAGCGGCTCACGCGGCGCGCGCGGCACAGCGACACGCCGTCCAGGAAGCCCAGGATCGAGCGCACGTTCTCGTCGCACGTGTAGTTCAGCAGCGACAGCGCGGGCTTGTTGGGCTCGGTCTCGACTGTCAGCCCGTCCTGTTGCTGCTGGTGCTCGATCAGCTGCTGCATCTCGCCGAGCTGGAACGAGTAGGCGGCGCGCAGCCAGTCGGCCGGCGAGTAGATGGGCGACGACGCGCCGCCGCTGTACATGGACAGCGGGTGCACGATGATCGCGGTCGAGCGGTCGTCCTGCATCTCGTCGAGGTGGGGCGATATCGTCGTCGTCGTCCCTCCGAGTTGTTTCTGGAAGTGAATGAGGAGCCACTTCAAAGTGCGTCACGTTCTTGAAGAGGTACAATGTACCGTTGTGCAGGTCCAATGTACCGCTATTCCACATGGGCTATTTTTGGATTTTCAAACTCTTTTCTTGGTGTCAAATCCCACCCTATTTTGCACCCAACTCCACCTCTTTTCGTCATTTGAGGGCGGAAGTTGGACAAAACTGGGGGTCTCCCCTACGGTACGCCCGTGATTGGCGACCAGTATCGAAACTGGTATTGGCCCCATTGCCAGCACCAAGGCGGGAACGAAGAGGTCAAAGCGCGGGAGCAGCGACGGTTGATTGCCACCTGCGCTCGCCCCACCCGCCCCGCCATCAGCATGCTGGCGACCGTGTCGACGCCCGTGGCCGGCGCCTTCCGCACTCCGGAGCGCGCGCTGGCCGCAAACGCGCGGAGGAGTCGTCGCCTGGCGGCCAAGCCCGGGCCGCACGTCGTGGAGGTGACCACCGAGTCGGACGGTTCGGACGCGTCGGACGTTGTCGAGACGCCACCACTGCCGTCACAGACGCCGTCGACGGGCAACTCGACGGGCCGCAAGCGCAAGAGCATCAGCACGAGCACGGTCAAGGCGCTGGCGGGCTGCAACCTGGCGTCGACCAAGAAGCGCACGCGCGTGTCGATCGGCACGCCGGGCAAGGCGACGCCGCTAGGCGCCGAGCGCGAGAAGGACGTGGCCAAGCGGTTCGTGGAGCTCGAGGTGACGGAGGCGTACCGCGCGATCCGCAAGCAGACGGGCGCTTTGGGGGGCAACGCGGCGGGCGGCGCCATCTACGGCGAGATCACGCAGGCGTCGTTCCAGCGCGTGGTGGACTTCCTCAAGGCGCGCTGCGAGCTGTCGACTGCCAGCCGCTTCCTGGACGTCGGCTCGGGGCTCGGTAAGCCCAACGTGCACGTGGCCATCGACCCGGGCGTCGAGGTCTCGTACGGCGTCGAGCTCGAGGAGCTGCGCTGGCACCTGTCGCTGCACAACCTCAAGAGCGTGCTGGCGCTGGACAACGGCGGTCAGGGCCAGGGCCAGAGCCAGAGCCAGAGCCAAGGCAAGCCCAACCGCACCATCTTCACGGCGGGCGACATCACGCACGCGCGCACGCTGGACCCCTTCTCGCATATTTATAGCTTCGACGTCGGGTTCCCGCCGGACGTCATGGATCAGATGGCCGCCGCCTTCAACCGCAGCGACGCGCGCTACCTCGCCAGCTTCCACCCGCCGCGCAAGGTCATCGACATGTACGGCTTCACCGTCGAGAATGTCGGCCGCGTCGCCACGTCCATGGCGGGGTCGAGCGAGGGCCACCAGTGCTACTTTTACAAGCGCACGGGCGGCAAGCAACAGCCAGAGGAGGAGGGGACGGAGGAGAAGACGGAGAAGGAGGAGACGACGGCCGGGACGCCAAGGAAGCTGCGCATCGACCCGCTCTTCCGCAAGGGCTTCGAGGTGCTCAGCCGGGGGCGAGACGGCGTGCGCGACTGGATCGTCGACTTCTTTGGTGAGGAGCGGAACGCCGGCCGCACGCGCCGCCAGAAGGCACAGAGTCTGCAGCGGCAGCGGCAGAAGCAGGAGCGGCCCATGGAGTCGTACTACCGCGTGGTGGGCAGGGCTCGCGCGCTCGAGATGGAGCCGCCGGCCAAGAAGCGCCGCCAGCTGCTGTAAGTGGCGTGCTGTCGAATGGGACAGAGGCGGAGGGGAGAGAGAGTGGGCTGTCCATGACTACACTAGGGAGGAGGATGCCATCAGGATGGAGCGTTGGGAGGCAGGCGCCTTGTGTCCTGACCGCTGTCTGCATACTGCACTTGCGTTGGGAACGAATAGATGACGGAGACTTGAGCCGCAGGCAACTGGCCGCTCGTCTTCTAATGCACTTTGAGCTTGTATTGGCTCACACTCTCACTCGCTCTACTGCTGGCCACCACTGGCCTTGACCGACTCGACGAAGAGCGCCTGCTGCAGCGGCGAGAAGACGTCGCCGCCCGCGTGGATGCACGAGATTAAATACGCCACGTCCCTGCTCTCGAACTGCTCCTCGCGCCGGAACGCGTCCAGGCTGTCGCCGAACGCCGCCGCGAACTCGTCCACGTACAGCGCGCGGAACTCGCTCTGCAGCGCGCCGTCGCCCAGCGACCCGCCGCTTTGACCAGTGGCACCCGCCACTGCGCTCAGCTCGCGCTCAGCACCCGCCAGCAGAGCGCGGCTCGATCGCAGCGCTTTATCCGCCACCCCAAGCTGTGCATGCTGCGTGGCCGTCTCCTCCAGCCGCGCGCCGGCCGTCACTAGGTCTTGAAGCAGCAGCGCCGACCGCTCCTCCTCCTCCTCGTCCTCTTCGCTGTTCTCCTCGTCCATGCGCTCGTCTTCGCCTCCAGCCGAGGCCTCTGCGGTCGCCAAGCGGGTCTGAAGCCGCGACAGCGAGCCTGAAGTCGCCAGCGTCTGCGAGATCAGCTCGGCGCAACGAAGGCTCTGTCCAGTGAGCGCCTCGAGCAGCCGCGCGCGCTCCGCCGGTTGTGCTGTCACCGCCGCCCGCGCCGGGTCCTCCGCACGCTGCAGCGGCGCGCCCGAGCGCAGCGGGTCCTCGCCCAGCGCAGCCACCAACCGGTCGTACTGCTCCGTGAAGCCCGCGGAGCTCATGATGGCGTCCAGAGTCCGAGTGCTTGACTCCAATGACCCGACCAGTCAGTCAGTCAGTGGTCATGCTTGGTCGAGGAGACTACCGTTGAATGCAGAACAAAGCACGAGAACTTTCGAGGGACGCGGTAGAGACGATTTTCTGAACTTCCAAGCGGCGCGCTTCAACCTCGGAAAAGCACAGTGTGCGTCATTCGCCATGGCGTCCGTCCATCGACGTCGGCAATGACATCGCCCGCAATTAGACATCTGTGCATACATGTTGGTGCGTCGTCGCAGAGGACACGCACGGAAGGCGTCACTGGGGACAGGCAGATCACTCTCGCCGCGTCATAGCGCGCGTCGCCGCCATCGTGTGAAGCCGACACGGAACGCCATCGGCAGCAGCAACTGCGTGGATACATTTGGCATTGAACACTTCGCTGCAACCGACCGACAGCTCCGCTATTCTCGACGAGCGCTCGAGAACATTCCTCTCGCGCAATGGCTGCGTGAGACGTGACTCTGCTGAGGGAATCCGTATACTTCCACGTATATTGACGCTTGAAACGCCTCCTATTGGTTGAACACATTCCAATATACATCCACTATACGAGAAGCAGAAATCAGAGTTGAAGCCAGCGAGCGTCATTCTCGAATCGGATCCGACGCGCACAAGCGGACGCCGATACCTCGCACCTTCGACCCGGAAAGGACGGCAATACGATGGCGTCCCTGGTGGCGACCAAGGCGGCGGCCGAGGCGGCGGCGGGCGAGCTGCGCGCGCGACTGGCGGACGTGTGGCGCGCGGCGTGGCTGGCGTACCGCCCGTACGCACGTGGGCCGCTGCTGCCGTACGCGGTGGGCGGGTTGGCGGCCGTGACGCTGCTGGCGGGCGCCGTGACGGTGCTGTACGTGTGGGTGGCGTCGCGGCAGGTGCGGCCGCGCAAGGTCCGTGCTACGGCGCCGACGGCCAAGCTGCCGACCTCGCCGACGTCCAGGCGGCTGCGGCGGCGCTCCAAGTCGTTCTCGGAGCTGCTGGAGCTCGAGCGCGAGCGCCGCGAGGAGAACGAGAAGCTCGAGCAGGAGGATCACGTGTCGTTCCCGGCCGCGCTGCGCCACCGGTTCACGCCAGAGCAACTCAAGCTCATCTACGACGCGCTCGCCAAGGTATTCTCCTTCCTGCGCGGCGAGTTCGTCGAGCCGCTCGCGCGCGACCTCTGCATCGTGCGGCTCGACAAGGGCGACGAGATCTTCACGCGCGGCAAGCACGACGGATCCATCTTGATCGTGGCCGCGGGCGCTGCATCGCTCTGCATCCACGGCGACGAGTCCTCGCAGCGCTTCTACAAGCGGCTGGCGCGCGGGGACACGGTCACGTCGTCGCTGCCGTTGCTGGCAACGCTGCTGAGCGCGCTGCAGCCGGACGAGAGCTCGTCGCTCGCGCACCGCGTGTGCGGCCAGCTGTCGGCGCGCGCCGAGGAGGACAGCACCGTCATCTTCCAGGTCCCCATGCGCGCCATCCAGGCCGTGCTGAGGGCGTACCCCGAGAGCTTCTTCCGGCTCACGCAGGCCGTGCTGAGCCAGGTGGAGAAGATCACGGCCAAGGCGTTGATTGACCACTTCGGCCTCGCCTCCAGGGTCATGAGTCCCACGCCGCTGGTGCACCCGCTGCTGCTCGGTGACGACGACGGCTCGCACCGCACCTCGAGCGGGACGTTGAGAGAGTATGTGGACGGCGTCGCCGAGGCCATCGGTCTGGCCGACGACGGCCAGAAGGAGCTGCTGTACGAGTGCGCGGCGGTCGTGCGCCGCAGCGCGTCGCAGTCCATCTACGAAGATACGCGCCAGAGCGGCGTATTCGTCGTGCTGGACGGAGCGGTCAGCGTGCAGGTCAGCGTGCAGAGCCACTTCGTGGAGATGTTCCGCGCGACCAAGGGCTGCGAGATCGGCATGCTGTCGTGTGTCATCGGGCTCCCGCACGTGACGCGCACGGTGTGCACCGAGGACGCGGCGCTGCTGTGGATCCCGGAGTCCGTGTTTAGCAGTCTGCTGCAGGCCAACGCAGTTGCTATGAGGTGCGCGCGCCACCTGGTGGACCAGTACTCGAGCCTCGTGCTGGTGTCCGACACGTCATTCGACTGGCTGCACCTGCAGAGCGGCGAGAACCTCTTCAGCCGGGGCGACGTCTGCGACTCGGTCTTCACCGTCATCAGCGGCCGCCTCCGAGCCGTCCAGTTCTACTCGTACCGCGGCAAGCAGGTCGAGACAACGAGCGACCTTGTGCGCGGCGCGACGCTCGGCGCGCTGGACATGCTGTCCGCCGGCCCGAGCAACTCGTCCGTCTTCTCTATTCGCGACTCGCAGATCTCGCAGATGTCGCGTAACGTGTTCGACTACGTCGTGAGCAAGCACCCGACGGTGCTGATTCACTTCACCAAGAACCTGGCGCAGCGGATGCCGCAGAAGCGCAGCGACACGGGCAAGCCGGACGCCGCTGGCCAGAAGAGCGTCAGCAGCCACCTGCTATCGCTGGGATCGACCGTCGAGCAGGTCCAGGAGCGCTCCGTGAGCCAGTCGCTCCCGCTCGGCACCATCGCAGTCATGTCGCTCACCAAGCTCACGCGCATCTCGACGTTCTGCTCCCACCTGCGCGCTGCGTTGGAGACGCTGGCGACGGTGGAGGTCGTGTCGTCGCAGAAGGCCAAGGCGTTCCTGGGCGACCAGTGGATCAGCCAGACGCGCGTCGCCCGCGCCAACCTGAACGCGTGGCTGGGAGACATGGAGAGCTCACACGAGCTCGTCATCTACGAGGCGGACATGAGCCTCACGGCGTGGACCAAGCTGTGCATCCGCCAGGCGGACCACATCCTGCTGCTGTGCTCGGACGCGCACGCGCAGCAGTCGTTCGTGGAGGACATGGTGCCGATGCTCGAGGAGGCGTGGGACCGCAAGAACGTCTCGATCAGCGTCGTGCGCGTGCGCGAGGAGAACTGGACGCTCGCGGCCATCGAGGCGGCCACCAAGAACGCCGAATCGTCCAAGGCGTACCTTATCAAGAAGCGGCTGCACCTGGTCATGCAGAACCCTATGCTGCCGCGGTTCCTCTTCCCCATGGAGAAGTTCGAGTGGATCAGCAGCTTCCACAACGTGCAGTTCCCCTTCCAGGACCACCGCGCCGATTTCCTCCGGCTCGCGCGCCGCGTCACTGGCAACGCCGTCGGCCTTGTACTCGGCGGCGGCGGGGCCCGTGGTTTGGCGCACATTGGCGTCCTCAAGGCGCTGCAGGAGTGTGGCGTTCACGTGGACGTGATCGGCGGCACGAGCATCGGCGCCATGATGGGGGCGTTGTACGCGATGCACCCGCACGACATGGCGCTGGTGGAGGACAAGGCGATGCGGTTCTCGATGAGCATGAGCAGCGTCATGGAGAAGCTCAAGGACCTGACGCTGCCCATCTCGTCCTTCTTCAACGGCGGGCGTTTCAACCGCGGCATACGCGACCACTTCTTCGACCTGGCGATCGAGGACCTGATGCTCAACTACTTCTGCGTGACGACGGACATCGCTAAGTCGCGCATGAGCGTCCACCGCTCCGGCCCCGCGTGGAAGTACGTGCGCGCGTCCATGAGTCTGCAGGGTTATTTGCCTCCGATCTCGGAGAACGGGTCGCTGCTGCTCGATGGCGGCTACATGAACAACCTGCCGGCGGACATCATGAAGGAGGAGGGCGGCATCAAGTACATCTTGGCGGTGGACGTGGGCAGCGAGACGCGGCGCGACTACTACGGCTACGGCAGCTCACTCTCGGGCTGGTGGCTGCTCTGGAACAAGCTCAACCCGTTCGCCAAGACGGTCTCGGTGCCGTCCATGGGCGACGTGTCGGCCGCGCTCGCGTACGTGGCGTCCGAGCAGCACAAGGACCGCATCCGTGACGAGTGCATTGACCTGTACGTGCGGCCACCCGTCAAGGACTACGGCACGCTGCAGTTCGACAAGATGCACGAGATCATTCAGGTTGGCTACGACTACGCGCTGCCGCGCATCCGCGCGTGGGCCGAGCGCGTACTGTCGACCGAGCCGGACGCCGACATCGTGGGGGACGCCGTCGAGCCCAAGCTCAAGCGCGTCCGCAGCATGTGGTAAGGTGAGCGGGTGGATGGGTGGATGGCGGGTAATGGAGCGAGCCCTCGGAGCGTGACCCTTGTCGTCTGTGTCGAGCAGAGTGTCTAAGCCAAGAAGAAGGTGCCTGCCTCCTCAAGCCCTGAGTCCCGTGCGGTAAAGTGATCGCCTCTTGTGACTGACAAAGGCGAGCTGATGCATGTTAAGATTATCGAGTGAACGCTTACAAACGATAACCCTAATGCCCGAGTTTACGGGCTATCCACTACCTACACCAAGGCAAGTAAAGGCCGCCGAGCGGCCAAAGGCCACCTCTGCCTGCGCTGCGGAAGGCAGAGGCACCTGCGGACACTAGAGCCGAGTCCCTCTGGTGAACATTGGTGGTCTGGATTGGCCTCGGAGCTCGCACTGCAGGAGAGTCAGCATATTCTCCGACGTGTTGACGTCGCGGTTCATAGTCGTACCGTGGCAGCCATTGGATCGACAATGGAGTACACTGTGAACCGCGACGCGGCGCAGGGGACCACGACGGACCTTGCGGTGGCTGTGCTGCTGCTGGAGAACGCTGTGGCACGCCGAGTGGAGAACACTAGTCCGGAACTCGTCGATTGACACGACCTTGCACCGTTTGCTGAGCTCCTTCTTGAAC
>JAADXY010000211.1:0-35819 GCA_023338065.1 Phytopythium montanum
AGTGATCGTCTACTTTAATTTGTGTTAACGCACGACTAGCGTAAGACGTGCGCTAGTCGTGCGTTAACACAAAGTGGAGCAGACGATCACTCTTACACACATTCCGAACGAGTAACCAATCCGAAAGCCGCTTTCGGATTGGACAAAACAGAATGCGATCAAATCAGCGATTGGCTTATCCTCAAAACTAGAGTACCCTCCCCCCGTTGCAGGGAACCACCGAAATCGTGAGCGCCTAGGTATCAACTTGACCCGGTTGCCTTGCGCTGCTGCTTCTGCGGACGGTCTCCGCTCGATGTGCTGCTAGTCTTCTCCGTATCGGTCTCCGACTTCGACTCGGTCTCGGTCTCCTTCTCGGATCCCTCGTCCTCCTTGGTGGCCCACACGGGCACGCCGTTGACGATCGAGATCGGGTACTCCTGGGTCAGCTCGCTGCCCAGGTGCTTCCTCCAGTTGAACAGGTTCGCGAACGAGTACGCAAGCGACTTGACGCGCACCTTGAACACCTCCTTGCGCGTCTTCGGGAACGGCGTCGTGTCCAGGCAGAGCACGCCGGGCACCGAGAACATGTCGCTGTAGCCCATGCCAAAGACGATCGCGCCAGGCCCCCACTCGTTCACGTACGACGCCAGCTGCTTGGCGATCAGCCGCTTGCTCACAATGTGCGCGCCGTAGTAGTTCTTGGCGTCGATCCAGCGGATGGGCGTGCCGTTGATGATCACCGGGTCCAGCAGCAGAATGTCCGGCGAGATGACGCGCCGCCCGTACACGCGCTCCTGCTCCTCGCACAGGTCTTCTTGCGTCCTATGGGAATCAATGGGCAAGCATGAGCGCAGCATTGGTTAGCTCTCCACATCAGCAGTCTACAACAACAGCAGAAGCAGAGGTGGCCACGTACTTGATGCGGATGCCCTTGGACTTGAGGAAGTGCTGGATCGCCGTCTCGAGCGAGTCGGCGTTGTAGGACGGCGAGCCAATGAACGGGTCGCTCTTGTGGATGCTGTCGTACTCGATGGCCTTGCGCAGCTCATACTGCTCGCGCTTGGGCAGGTACTCGGCCGGGTTGCTGAGTGCGCGCTACAATGACCAGCATCAGAGCACATCCGTGAGTCCACCACATCATTTGAGTGACACCACCAGACAATACACATACCTTGACGGAGATAGTGCTCATGCCCCGGTGCCGCAGGATGACGCGCATGAGCGACACGGGCGGGTAGTTGTGCACGATGGAGAGCTCGATGAGCGACTTGCCGCTCTCGAACTCGCTGTTGATCGTCGACGTGTCGCGGCGCACGCGGTGCGTGTTGACGAGCAGCGACATGCGCTGCAGCTGCTTGCGCAGGTTCAGCGTCATGTTGGCCGTGATCGGCAGCATCTGCAGCAGCTCGTCAATGTGGTTCACCTGCTTGCGCTTGAGCCGGCGGAACGTCTCCTGCTGGAGGATCAAGCCCGCCGCCTGCGTCTCCAGCACCTGCGGGATCGGCTTGACCGGCCAGTCCATCAGGTGCGGCTTGAGGTTGCCGAATTTGAGCCGCGCGGCCTTGATCTCGCTCGCAGGCAGCGCCTCGGCGTTCGGGCCGTTGTTGTACAGCGCCAGCTGCATGGACGAGTAGACGGACGACATGGCGAAGCACGGGTCCAGCCCCACGGCGCGCACGCCCTCCATGACGGTCAACGCGCGGTCCTTGCGTCCGGACTCGAGCGATGTGAGCGACGAGATCTCGGGCTCCACACCGGACAGCCGCATCTCCATCAAAATGTCGAAGAAGGCGTCCGAGCGCCACACCATGGACGAGCGCAGCAGCCAGTGCATGTACGTGTGCACCGAGATGGATCGATGCAGGCGCAGCTGCTTGAGCACCTTGATGGCGCCGTCCAGGTACTCTTGGCGGTAGCAAATGTCCAGGAAGCGGTTGAAGTCCTGCAGCGTCAGCGTCACGCCGGCGCGCTCCATGAGCTCCCACAGCTGGATCGTGTCATTGGCCGAGGACGTCTCGTCGCACACGTCCAGCACCGCTCGCAGCGTCTGTTCGTCCACCTTGCGGCCCTGGTTGAGCATGTCGCGCACGATGCGGATGCCCTCGGACGGCTTCTTGGCCTCGCAGCACGCGATCACACCCGGCGTGAGGAAGTTCTCGTCCAGGAACGGGTTGCCGTAGTTGCGGTACAGGTCGAACAGCGTGTGGCCGCGCTGGAACGACTCGCGGCGCAGGCGTGCGACCAGCTGCGCGATCTCGCCCACGCTCGGCAGCGTCTTCTGCAGCGCCGCGATCTCCTGCAGCGTCATCGTGATCTTATCCGTGCGCGCGTCGTTCCGCGGCGCGCTCGCTCCATTGATGGGCTTGCGCGTCGCAGCAATAGGAGAGATCGTCACGGCGTCCTCTTGAGGCTGAAGCTGGGCCGTCGGCGCGGTCTTCTCTACCTGCCGCTTGGGTGTTTCCTCCGTTGCGCTGCTGCCGTTAACACCCGTAGACGCTGATGCCACGACGTTGACATTGACGCTCTGCTTTCCGTTGATGTGGGCACGCGCCGCCTTGTCCGCGACCGCCGGAACGGCAGCGGCCGACCCGTTCGCCTTCTTGCCTGCCGCGAGCGAGGCCAGCACCTCCTCCTCCGACTGCTTCTGCGTCGCCGGCCTGGGCTTCACAACGCGCTTAGGCGGGCCCGTCGCGCCGTTCATGGCCGCCACCGCCGCCTTCTTGTGCCGCGCGGTCGGCTTGCGCTTGATCTTGGCCGCCACGGGCTTGTGCACCGCCGCTGGAGTCGCTGGGCTAGCCGTGGAGAAACGCGCCGCCGCAGGGAGCAGCGGAAAGCAGGGAGGAGCAGCACGTCGACCCGCACCTAGCACATGCAGCCCGCGGGCGGCCGTGCGGCTCGACAGGCGCGTCGACTGCGCCGCGAGCAGCATGTCGTCCCGTCCTTCCCGTCCTTCCCGTCCTTCGCCTTGTTGGGTTTCCTGACCAGCGAAATGCGAGTCGGAAACCCTCCCCAAACAAATCATGGCTGGCTTCCTGGTAGCAATTGTCAATTGCTACCAGGAAGCCAGGCCGTTGGACCCGCGGGTCCAACGGCAATGTTCCGATGGTAAAAAAACATGCCCAATCGGTATCAAAACATCGCAAAGAAACATAGATGACACCCAAAGTAGTTGATTTGGGTGGTTCTCCAGTGTATAAAATGGGTAAATGTCGCGTCAGACCTGAGATAGATCTGATGCTGAATCCGGGGGTGGAAGCGGTGGCGCGACAGGAAGTGCGCGCGGCAAGACGGGCGACGAGGGCGTGGACGACGGGATCGACGACCTGGGCGTGTTCGACGGGCGACGCGCGGCCTTCGACGTGGACATCGACATGCTGGAGGAGGGAGAAGCCGCGGCGCAAGCCGGGTGTGGAATCTGAGTCCGCGCTTCAACGTGTTGGTCTTGCTCCAAGAGCTGCGATGCTGCGCAATGCACGCCATGCTGCCGCCCCGTATTAATAGCGACGCCGCGTGCGCACGCTCCACCTGTGACGCCGGGTCTATTTATGCGTCCAGCCTGCCTTGCGCTGCACTGCTCATCACCGGGCCTGCGCCACTACCAAACGACCCGCCACGCCGCAGCCTCCGCCAGGGCTTCCTCCAAAGACGACCGACCATGAGCCGAGGAGTCTACGCATTCCGAGACCTGGACGAGGAGATCTTCGCGCCGCCAGAGTGCACGCACCATGCGCAGCTGGGCTCCATGGGCGACCACGACGCGCGCGGCGGCTACTACCAGAGCCACTCGTCGCCTGTGCCACTCGCCAAGGCGGTCGGTGGGCTCAGCGAGTCGACGATCCTGCGCCGCCACCTGGCTTCCCGCCGCGCGCGTCGCACCAAGACCGTGCTCATGGGCGGTATCGCCGTGCTGCTGCTGTCCACAGTGCTGCTGTGTGTGCTCAGCAGCCTGCCGGCGACCGAAAAGTCGGCGCTCGAGTTGACCATTAGCGCACCGTATGGAGCATTGCGCCGCGCGGACGCCGCCAAGACCAGTGTGAGCGCTCCAGTCAGCCAGGAAGAGGCGGCGGCGGCGGTCGAGATGAACGACAAGCTGGCGGTCGGCGTTGTGGGCGTGGGCGTGGGCGTGGGGGACGAGGACCCGTACGACCCGCTGCTGGAGCGGATGGACGTGGATGAAGCCGACGAACAGGGGGAGAAGGAGGAGGACGAGGAGGTGGAAGACGACCCATACCGCCCGGACGACGAGGAGGAAGGTGACGGAGTTGACAACGAGTGGTAGAGAGAGAATGAGAGCAAGCTGCTTCTGTCTATTGAACATGGTAAGAACTGGTCTACATGCCGCGCACGTCCTTGATGGAGTATACCTGCCGAAAGTCGGCGGGGATGTCGAAGAGCGACGCGTCCAGGTTCGGCTGGAGCTCGAGCCGCTGGAACGTGAAGGCGCCGCGCACGGTGAACGCCATGGGCAGCTCGAACTGCACCGGGAAGCCCGGCGGGAGTTTCTAATTGGCGGTCGCAAAGCAAGACAAGCGGGCCGTTAGACATTCCAAGGCATGGACAGCAAAGGCACCAGTCCTCACCATGTGGAAGAACTCCTTGAGGTGCTTGACGTGGTCGCCGGTGGTCGCGAGGAACTCCATGACGGGCACAAAGTCGCGCAGGTGCACCGGGAAGTCCTCGGCCATGACCACCTTGGCCTCGAACTCCTTGGCCACGCGGCGCTCGGCCGGCAGCACCGTCAAGCTGCGGAACGTGTTCTTGTACGCGCCACTAGCAGGCGTCTCCTGCTCGGACGCGGTCGTCGCCGTCGCCGTCTCGGCGGTTGCATGCCGCTTGAAGAAGCCAGACTTGCTCTTGGTCTTCGCCTTGCTGTTGTGGTTATCCTCCCTCGCCTTGGCGTCCGGGAAGAAGTACTCGTTGAACGACACGGTCGACGTCAGCGGGTTGGGCAGCGCGCGCAGGTCTCGCTGCTGGAAGAACGCCAGCTTCTCCTCGTCCGTCAGCGACGTCGGCGTCCGTGTAGATGCCGTGGACACCGGCGTGCCATCCTCCACACCATGGACTTCATCTCCAAGGACAGACAGCCTCATACTGCTGCTCACGTCGTCTGGGGAGGTCGCAGCCGCCGCTGCAGCGGCACTCGCGACCATCGGCCGTGTGTGCCGCACCGTGTACTTGATGGTGACGCCGCGGCGGTCCAACGCGAGCTGGCGAGGCGGCTGCGTGTTCATCCAGAGCAGCACGAAGCTGCCGTGGTGTTCCGCCTGGAACTGGCCGGCGATGGCCGCGTGCTTGACGCCGCGCGTCGTCTGGCACACCGGCAGCTGCTGGTCGTCGAAGAAGTGCGTTGCGCTGAAGCGGAAGCCGCGCGCGGACGCCGTGAAGTCCCACGCGATCACGTCGCCGGCGCACACGTCCAGGTGCATCTCGACCTTCTTGCCGCGAGGCAGACGCAGCACCTGGACGGCGTCGTCCCTGGCTACGGTCGAGGCATTGGACGCGCTCCGACTCCGACTGCGGCTTGGACTGGCTTCTGAGATCGAGGACTCGTCCCTAGACCGAGAGAAGAACCCGCGCGTCTTCTTCTCGCATTTGTCCGCTGCCTCATCCGCGCTCTCATCGTCATCATGGTCCTCCTCCTCCTCGCTCTTCTTGTTCCCGTTCTTCCTCTTCTTCTTGCTCTTCCCGAGCTTGGTCGCCGTCGTCAAGTGGCTCACAAACTCCTGCAGCTCGTCCAGCGGGTCCCCAGTCGTAGTTGGAGCTGCCGACGTCGCTGCCCGCATCTTGCGTGTTGGGTTCGCTACCGGCCGGAACTGCGCCGACACGCTAAAGTTGCGCATGTGGTACTTGGTGCCGCCCCACGGACACTGCCGCGCTCGTCGTCTACTAGTGTGGCCACCCACCTGAGCGGCTTCCTTACTTCTGGTAGTAGTACTGGTGGAGGGCTCAACGCGACCCGTTGACACGAACTCGAGGCCGTCCGAGCGCATTGTGGACGTGGACATGGCCGTGGTGAGCATCAGCTGCAGCGCTAAGTCCACATTCTCGACGGTCGTGGCGCGCGCGGCCTCGTTCACGTCGTAGAACGTCTTGGCGTCCCGGTCCAGCACCACAGCGTGGCCTGGCTCATTGACCCTGTTGTTGCCGCGGCCCAGGAACATGTGCGAGAGCTGCCCGCGCCTCCAGGTGAGCCCGTCGAGGCCCTTGATCGCCATGTCGCAACGCAGCTGCGCGCCGCGCTTCCACAGGCGGATCGTGTCGGCCGGCAGCGCCTGCGACACGAGCGGAAGCCACGAGCGCGCCTCGACGAAGAGCTCGGCCGAGAAGTCGGGCAGCCGCTCCAGCGCTTGGAGCAGCCGCGGCTCGAGCTGGTGCGCCGCGCGCCACACCTGCCGCTCGCTCTCGAGAAACAGCGCGGCCAGCAGCCACTCGTCGTCGGTCAGCGCCGCGTCGTGCAGGCAGCTCCAGCCGTCGAGGTTACGGGACGCCACGCGGGCTCCGCGCTCCTATAGAGAGCGGCATGCGCAGTGTAAGTGCTAGAGGAGGTGACATAGCAGGTGGTGGAGCGGACGGACCAGGAGAAGCCGCACGATGGCGCGCTGAGCAGGCTGCACGACGCGCACGGCCAGGTGCAGCGCCGTGTTGCCGTGCGCGTCCTTGGCCTCCAGCAGCTCGCGCGCTGCCGCCTCTGCCTCGTCACTGGAGTCGATCGAGACAGAGGACAACAGCGCGCACACGCGGTCGACGTCGCCCGCCCAGACAGCCGCGTGCAGCGCCGGCAGCGGCGGCGCCTCGAGTGCAGCAGCATCCATTGTTGACGCCTTTGATGCGAGAATTCGTCGCTTTGTCGTCGTAGGTTCGCACGAACCTAAGAATGTTGGTCTTTTAAATTGTTATGTATGGTGTCGAAATTCAGAGAGGCAAAAGCCATTGCGCGCCATTTTTTTCGCGGGAAAACTCAAAGCGCGAGTCCTCACTCAGACACCGAAGGCACGCACAGCGAGGGCAAGAACTCCTCCCATCCAGACAGACAGACACCGGGCGGCGGCGTACCATGGCGCGCGAGGAGCTGGCACTGGAGACGCAGCTGCTGCTGCAGGAGGCGTCGCAACTATCGGCGCGTGGCGCGGGAAAATCAGGAGACGCCGAGGCGTCAGCGCTCGTGGAGGGCGAGGCGCCGGCCGTGTCGGAACTCGAGGCCGCGCGGCAGGCGCTGCTGGACAAGCTGCGGCGCAAGAAGGAGCAGCGTCACGCGCAGCTGCAGCAGGTCAACCAGCGCCGCTACGGCTTCGGGGGCGCCGGCGCTACTACTGGTGCCACAACTGGCGCTTCGACTGCGAGTGCTACCAGCCCGCGACTGACGCCCGTCAAGGCCAAGGCGGCAGCGTTCAAGCCGCCCGTGGCCTCCAGCTCGGCCGTGGGGGCTCACAAGAAGAAGGACTTGCTCTCGCGGCTAAGGAAGCAGGCCATCCAGCAAGGTACGCGCTGCCGTTAGGGTTGTGTGGGTGTGAGGCTGGAGCATTGACTGGGGGTGTTGGGATGGTTGACAGGCTCGCAGAACATGGCCAAGCTGTTCGGGTACGCGTCGTACGAGGAGCAGATCAAGGAGCTCAACCTGATTGAGCAGCAGAAGATCCGCGAGAGCGACAAGAAGATGCGCGACGGCGACAAGAAGGCCGAGGACGAGGTGCAGGAAATGGAGGAGCAAAGCGGCGGAGAAGAGCAGGAGGACAAGGACGACGAGTCTGGTGGTGTAGACAATGGACTCGAGCCATCCGACGTGGTCCAGCAGGAGGAGGTCCGCTCCGAGGCGCCGCCGACTGTGCAGCAGACTCCGATCTTCATGACCGTGGTCGGTACGAGTGCCTCCGACAAGAGTGAAGCCAAGTCAAGCGATGCACCAGCAGCCATCGCCTCAGAGAGCGAGTCGGTCCGCGTCAAGCGCCGGAACGTCATCGACGTGGACGAGGACGACGGGAACGAGGCCGACAGCGAGCAGGACGGCGACGCGGACACCGAGGAGGACGACAAGATGGACGCGGAGGACACTGGCGCCGCTCCAATGCGGTCCATTGTGGACGCTTCCGGCTCTGTCGCTGCCTCTAGCGCCTCGACAGCGGTCCCAACGCCCAAGAAGGACCGCGCGGCCGGGTTCCGCGAGCTGCTGCGGGCCGAGGCGCAGGAGACTCGGCGGCGCAAGCGGCTGGTTAAGGGCGGCGGCGGCGCCAACTTCGTCGAGTCGGAGGCCGAGGAGGACGAAGAGGAGGACGCGCTCAAGATCGGCGGGCTGGGCGACTTTGGCTTCGGCGTGCCTCAGGCCAAGACGCAGGAGTCGAGGGAGGCCGAGGAGGAGCGGAGCGCGCTCCGGCTGCGTGAGGACGACCTGGAGGGCATCGTGGACGACCTGTCGGACGACGAGCAGGCTCAACAGCAGGACCTGGACGAGATCTTCCGCAAGGAGGCCGAGGAGCACGACCGCGAGCAGGTCAAGGAGGTCATGCGCAACGTCAAGGAGGGCTTCGGGCGTAACCGGCGCGCCTTCTCGGCCGGGCTGGGCGAGGCGCGCGGCAGGTTCAACCTGGACGAGCTGGTGGCGGCCGACGGCAGCAAGTTCGAGGCCGCGCGGCTCGGGCTGCTCGAGTCGGACGAGGAGTGGAGCGAGGGCGATGGCAACAGCGGGAGGAAGACGCGAAGAAGCCGCCGCATTCGTCGGGGTAAGGGCGGAGATGACGGAGAAGAGGAGGGCGAGGAGGAGGAGAAAGAGGAGGAGGACGAAGAAGCCGAGATGGAGCGCATGCTGCGCGAGCGGTACAAGGAGCAGCCGCAGATCTACGTGACGTCGTCCGAGTCGGAGGGCGAGGAGGAGGACGCCACGGGCGAGCCCAAGGCGGATGCGGACGCGGACGAGGCCAACTCGGACGAGGAGCGCGAGAAGCAGCAGATGAAGCTCTTCTCGGAGCGCGCGCGCGTCAACCGCCGCATGGCGCGCATGAAGGATCTGCAGCGCCAGCTGTCGCTCGAGAACGGAGACGGCGAGGCTGGGGATACGACGCGCGAGCAGGTCGTGCCGAATCTGATGCTCGAGGAGGACGAGGACTCGCAGGAGGTGCGTCTTTACAGCGTATGGATGACTGGATGGTCGGGTTTCTAACCGGCCGGGTGGCTGGTGACTGCAGCTGCTGAAGATCCTGAACCGCACGGACGGGACGGCCGCATCAGAGACTGGAGGAGGCAGCGCCACACACAAGGAGGGAACCCGACCGCGGCCAATGCTGGGCCGCTTCAACTCGTTCGGCGCCGCGTCCTCGTTCAACCGCGTGGTCGGCAACTGCACGCTGTTCAACGCCGGATCGGTGCGTTCTCTCTAGTGTGGCTACTGCTTCTATCTCTGTTGTTGTGGCTCGCTCACATGGTGTCGTGCGGTGTTCGTAGGGGAGCGGGCAGGCGAACAAGGGCTTCGTGTTCACTTCTCTAGGCTCGGAGCGGGCAGAGCAGGCCGCTGCTGACGACGGTGAGCTGCCGCCGCTGGCGTCGCGGCCGGAGCTGGCCAAGAGCAAGAGCTGGGGCCAGCCGGCGCGGAGATCCAGTAAGCGCGGGCCTGATGGCGGAGCGGCAGCGGCAGGCAAGAGCAAGAGGCCCAAGAAGAGCGGCTTGTTCTCCGTGCTCTCGTCCTACCAGGTGAGCAGCCGCAGCAGCAGCAGCAGCCACAGCGCGCCGCTGTAAGTCTTGAAGTGACTGCGAGCTGAGGCGAGGCGGGCTATTGTGCAAGTAAAATCGATACGAGGCGGTGTTTTGCATGGGGAACGTGTCAATTCCTTCAACGAGGTCATGTGAAGCCATTTAGAAATTTTGAGCGGTGCAGGTGAATGCAACGTTTCTATTTCAATTCAAAGAGTCAGACTGACGTAGTCCGACGCTATTTCTCTCGTTATCGCAGGATATGCATTAGCATAGTGTCACAGTCATCGCAAACCGTTTTAAAGACCTTGGCAGACAGCATGCTGTATGCCAGGATCCTTGCGTCGCGTGGTTTCGAAAGTCATGTGGTAAGGACAGGGGAGGAGCTCCTGACGCCAGCAACAATGGGGATTTGACACTGTCCAACGCGATCGCGGCGGCCAATTGCTCGCCTCCTACTTCGCTCCGCGTGCTGCTCGTCCTCCAGTGTCGGCGATGGCGTCCCGGGCGTCGGGAGCAAGCGGCAGCGGCAGCGGCAGCGGCAGCGGCAGCGTCGAGTCCGAGTCCGAGGTGGGCGAGTCTCCGTCCGCGTCGTCCGAGCTCGGCGGCACGATCCGCATCGGCGCCACCGACGGCAGCTCGTGCTCGTACTACGAGGCGGCGGACGGCTCGTCTTGCCGCCAGCCGCGCACATGCTACGACTGCCTCAACGTGGACGTGGCCGACGTGGAAGGGGTGCGTGCCTTGCCCGTTGTATGGCGCCATCGCATTCAATCGCTTACAGTGGGCTGTGATGGATGCTGATGCTGCCGATTGCAGGGCTGCGTGCTGTCGCCGTCGGGCTACTGCGAGGACATGACGGGCTATGCGTACCTGTCCGACTACCGGCGCAACCTGACGGAGGCGGAGCTGCACGCGAGTGGCTGGTACAACTACTTCCCGGCGGCCAACTCGACGTACTGCGAGCCGACGGACGCGGCGTGCGCGCTTTGCGACGCGCTCGTCAACAACGGCAGCTCCGTGTACTCGATGAACTGGGACGCCGAGAACGCGTCCGTCGAGGTCTACCGGCAGTTCTGCCTCGGCACGGACGGCTGCGTGTGTGTCATGGCGTGCGAGTCGAGCGACTGGGAGGACAACATGATGGCCGACTGCGATAGTCAAGGCAGCTACGGCGACGACGACTCGTCCTCGGGCGCGTCCAGCTACTCGACGCTGCTGCCGCTCTTCTTCCTGCTGCAGCTGCTGCTGCTCGGCGCCTTCGTCTACCGGCGCATGCTGCTCGCGCGGCTCATGCGGTCGCCCCCGCGGCCGATGCCTGGCGGCCCATACAACAATGTGCACGCCATCACCTCGCCGTCCAACCGGCTGCGGCTGTCGGGCTGGAGGAAGATGCAGACGGACCTGATCGACCGCGAGCGCAAGCAGGGGCTCTTCAGCCTGCGCTCGCCAAGGCCCGACGCGTCCACGACCGCGGCGGTTGGCGGCGACTATGACGCGTCGGCATCGCCAGCGCCTACCGCTCCCATCGGTGCGCGCGCGTCGCCAGTTCCCGAGATACCGAGCTCGACGACACCAGTGATGGTCGACTCGTCAGCGGTCCAGGATGACCGGAACTCGATTGCAGTGCTGGAGGAGCGGCCAGGGTCCAGCATCAGGTCGCCCAACGGCGTTGGCACTGCTGAGCCGGAGGAGCGACGACGAGCGGGAGAGCAGCAGCGGGTGGAGAGCAGATAGGAAGGCGGCGACGAGAACGGTAGTTGTCCGTCGCCGCGGTTCGTTTTTTGTGTGCTAGCGTGTGCCGAGGCGGCGGGCCTTGGTGGCCATGTGAACCTGATAACTTATGCGTCCGCGCTCCGACCCCATGCTGCGATCCTCGTCGTGTCAGCGCGTCTACACCATGCTGAACACCATGAGCGCCGACGTGGCCGCCACCGCAGCCGTCGCAGCCGTCCAGCCGCTCGCCTCTCCGCTCGTGTCGGTGTCGGCAGGTGTCGGCGCCGGCGTTGCAGTCGCAGCGTATCCCGCAGCTCGAAGCACGGAGCAGGCGGATGCGTCGTCGTCCTGCGCCACCGTCGAACCCGCCGCCAGCGCCAGGAGCAGCAGCAGCGCGAAGACCTGAACAAGCGCGCGCATGGTCGAGTGACTTGGTGTCGTTGGGATCTTGGCTGCTAGCACGAGGCGCTTGATGTTGACTGCCCGAATGATTCCAGCCGCGAATCATTTCCGCTGCTTTGAGATGCACCAGTTGTTGTTCCTTCCTCCACTATCACCTCGATTTCCGCCCAATCAAATCCTTCAATGAGATATTTTTCACCAATCAACATGCGTGAAAAAGACGGCCTGCTTCAACATCGCGTCGGCGGGAGGAAGATGGTGGGTCACCACAGCTCCTCCTCATGCGCTGCGGTTCTGTGTCTTCACGGCGTCATTGACGAACCAGCGCGCCTGCGATCACACCTCCCTCGACCTCCGCGGCGCATTCCCCAGCCTCCAGCCTCCAGTCGCCATGCCGCGCCTCTGGGCGGCGCACTCGCTAATGCTCGTCCTTCTCCTGCTCGACTCGCACCACGCGGCGGCCTCAAGCGCAAGCGCCAGCGAGTCAGCGGACGTGGCAAGCCGCGACACGAGCCGCGACTCGTGCGGATACTACGCGGCCGAGCCTGGGAGCTCCTGCCGCACGCCGCGCATGTGCTACGACTGCCTGAACGTGGCGCTCGAGAGCGAGCCACAGGTGCGTCTGGAGCGCATCTTGGCCTTGGCTGATGGAGATGTTGGGTTGACAAAGGCGTGGTGGCTCAGGGCTGCCTACTGTCCCAATTTGGCGAGTGCGAGTCCATGAGTCTGTACGACGCGTCGCTGGACTTCCGCGCGGACGGGTCGATGGCGGACAGCGGCAGCGCGACCAACTTCTCGGGCGGCTGGTTCCACATGTTCCCGTCGACCAACACGAGCTACTGCGAGCCGTCGGACGCGGCCTGCGTGACCTGCGACGCCGTGGCGCGCAGCCTCGCGGCCGCCGACAGCTTCATGGCGCAGACGACCAAGTTCTGCGTCGGCGCCACCGGCTGCGTGTGCGTGCTGAGCTGCGAGCCGTCCGTGTGGGCCGCGCGCACCGCCGACCAGTGCTCCGATGCGTCCTTCGACGCCAGCTATAGCGCCAGCGCCAGTGATGCGTCGGCGTCCGCCGCCAAGAAGGAGAGCCACACGACGGCGCTGGTCTGGATCACGGCGGTGACAGTTGCGGTGCCTCTGGCGCTGGTCGTCGGCTTCTACGTGCGCTACGTGCGGCGGCCGCGAGGTGCATGACTTGCGTCCGTGACGTCATCTTGCGATGCGGACACGCGACTGACTAGTCATGGTGTTGGTGACCATGTTGACGCTGCAGGACGAGAGCGGCATCGCCATTCGCTGTCGCCAGGCAACCAGCTCGAGCTCGCGGGCTGGCGCGCGCTGCACGAGCAACTCGTGGAGAGGCAGAAGGCCGGCCGCAGCGCCGACGACTCGCGCCAGATCGAGCTCGTGACGATTAGTCCGGCGGTGGTGACGACGACGTCGCCGACGGAGCAGCTGCCTCCGCGCCGGTAGATTCGCGTCGAGTGGTGGAAGAGCATGTCCCTGGAGTCAGTCCATTTACAGAGCGTGTACCATTAGAGGAGCCTGGCGGCCGTGCGCGATGCGGACCATCAACATGGGGAGCTCATCTGTGCCGACACGGAGAGAAGAGTTCGAACCTTCACAAACGCATAATACTGTATAATAAGCATGTTACCGCGATTGATAGTTACATTGTTTATGTAGACACGACCACCTCTAGAGTTAGTAGTACCTGCGTTCCGACAAGTTTGGAGACGAAGAACCCCTTGGTTGAGATGAGTGCATCTTGGCGCGCCAAGTTCAACGCGCACACGAACGCGGACGACAGAGACTTGTGCAATGACGTCGCTGGTTTCGATGCAAGCAAGGGGGACGCGGTCCATGAGCATGGGAGTAGCGGGGCCCCCCCTACCTTGTACTGTTGGCGGCGATATCCTGTTACAGGACATGCCACGGCACTGGTGCTTCAACAGCCTGCGAAGCGTAATTTACGCTTTCAACACGCACACCAGCCCAGTTTCAGGGACATTACCGGCCAAATACACAATACCCATATTCAGTAAGGCTGTTTCCGCAATTTTCAGAATCGTTTGATCGACATGTGCCAACACAAACACTTTCGACGCTGGAAAGGCCAACTCGTCGCTTCGACATGGAACTGCCGCCGTTCGCTACCGGACTGATGCCTGCGCGGCGGAACGCCCGCGTCTATGGCGGTGAGTCACAGCCCGCGTGACTGCCTGCCGGCCTCTCAGCGACGCGCGCTGACGCTTTTCCTTCTGCGCCTCACCGGCTCCGGACGCAACCTTTCCACGGATGACGGGGCGTCGCGCTGGACTCTCAGCGTCAGTCCCGAGCGCGTCTTGGGCTCGGACGTTGCTCAGCGCCTGTACTGACCCCTCAGAGACCACTTAGAGCTAGTGTCAGACCCTCACAGACGACTTGGGACCACCAGGGAAAGCGGTCGAACCGACAAGAGCGCCTCGATGCTGCGCCTTCTGGTCGCCGTGGTGGCCATCGCGGCGTCCAACACTGTCATAGCGGCAGGTATCGAGCTGCGGCGCCTTCCAGGTGGCGTCGAGACTCAAGCGACGCAGACAGGTCCGCTGGTGGTGGACGTGCTGCTGCCGGACGTCCCGAAGCAGTCGCACAACGGAGTGTACCGTCGCGCGGCAGAACGCCTGTACACGCGCGAGCTGCCGCGCGAGAGCTCGTACTTCACGCTGCGGCTGGCTGGGGGCTCGCCAACCGCGCATGTATGGCGGTGGCAGCTCGACGGCTTCCGGTGCGACCACTTGGACGTGACCGGCGTCGCCGGCGACGCGCTGAGGAGCAACAGCGGCGACTGCAAGCAGTTCGTGGCTGTCGACCTGGAGAGCGACGGAGACATCAGGCTCCATGACGGCCGGTTTGATCCAGCGGCAGATACCGGAAGGCAGCATGTGATCAAGCGCGTGGCGGGCATGTCGCGCGACCGCAAGCTCCAGTTCACGGACCCGGGCGTAACGCAGCCGCCGCTGATGGCCGGGGCTTACTATGGCTGCGCGTACTCAGGCTGGAACAATTGGTGCTGCAGCCACTCGGCGGACGGGCTGGCGTCCACGTGCTGGAGCCTCGAGTCGTGCACCGAGTCGTTCCAGTTCTGGAGCGGAGAGAACACCATTTGCTGCTCGGGGGCCTGCACGGTCACGTACGAGGCGCAACTTCCCACGACGGTGCCTGTCACCGATGCTCCCGTCACTGATGCTCCAGTCACCGACGCTCCAGTCACCGACGCTCCAGTCACCGATGCTCCAGTAACAGCCACCCCAGACACGGATCCACCATTGCTTACAGACGCACCGGAGACCGATCCACCGATGCTCACACTTGCTCCAGACACTGACGCTCCCGTCACTGATGCTCCAGTCACCGACGCTCCAGTCACCGATGCTCCAGTAACAGCCACCCCAAACACGGACCCACCGATGCTAACAGACGCGCCGGAGACCGATCCACCGTTGCTTACAGACGCGCCGGAGACCGACCCACCGATGCTCACAGACGCACCGGAGACCGATCCACCGATGTTGACCGACGCGCCGGAGACCGATCCACCGTTGCTGACCGACGCACCAGAGACCGACCCTCCGATGCTCACACTTGCTCCAGACACTGATGCTCCCGTCACCGATGCTCCAGTCACTGACGCCCCGGTTACAGCTGCCCCGGTCAGCGACTCTCCGACGACTGCTGCTCCAATCACCGCTGCTCCGGCCTCCGACGCTCCGGTAACTGCTGCTCCGGTAACTGATGCTCCGGTCACTGATGGTCCGGCTACGGACGCTCCGATCACCATCTCTCCAGTCACCGATGCTCCTGAATCAGAAGCGCCGATGCTGACAGACGCCCCAGACACCGACGCCCCAATGCTGACGGATGCTCCGGTCACCGGTGCACCAGTGCAGACGGATGCTCCAGTCATTGACATGCCCGTCACCAATACACCAGCGACCGAAGCTCCCGTCACTGAAGCGCCGTTGATTACAGATGCTCCAATCATTGACACTCCCGTCACCAGTCTACCTGTGATCGACACTTTGGTGACGGATGCTCCCGCGACACTTGCCCCAGTGACCGCCGCCCCAGTGCTTGCGGACACGCCGACGTCTACGGACTCGCCAATGACTGCATCGCCTCTGACCGGGACCCCAGTCACGGGTGCTCCGATGACGATTGGGCCAATCATCGACTCTCCCGAGACGGATTCGCCTGCAACAGACACACCGTCACTGCCAGTGACGGACATTCCAGCAACCGACGAGCCAGTCACCACGACAATGCCCAGCACTGGAGCGCCGGTCTTGACGACGGCGCCGAACACTGACGCGCCGCTGCTGACGACGGCATCGCCGAGCACTGACGCTTCGACCACAACAACAGCGCCAATTACAACGTCAACCACTCCGACAGATAGCACATTGACGACTACCAGCCCTGCAACGAGTGAGCCGTTGTCGGACCTGCCAGCAACGACATCGTCCGCTTCAATGGCGTCGGATCTATCGTCGACTACTGAGCCAGCCTCAACGCAGTCGACTGTGACCCAGACACCTTCAACGTCATCAGCAACGAGCCAGCCATCAACCACGGAATCCAGCCAGGATGCTTCAGCAGCAAGCTCTTCCACATCAAGCGGCTCGTCATCGGCTGCGGCTGCTACTGCGAGTTCGTCTGCGACTGAACAGCCTTCAGCACTCGCCACCGGAAGCGAATCAAGCACGGAGGTGTCGCCAACTACGACCGCAGCAACATCGAGCGGAGAGTTGCCAACTGCGCGGTCCACTGATGGTTCGTCGGCTAACATGCGGTCTCGCGGTCAGGACGGCGGCTCCACTGGCTCGGAGAAGATCGCGTCAGACCTTGCAGTTGCCGAGACGTCGACGTCCAGCATTGGCAGCCACGGATCACCAGGTCCAACCGCGTCAAGCAGCACTGAGCCCGACCTGGTCCTCGGCGGTGGCGAGCGCATTGTGAACGGCCGCGGGGACGACGGAGTGGTGAACAGCAGCCCGTTCACGAGCGCAGCGGTGGACGCGGACAACGAGGCGCTGCAGCAGGCCATGACGGGCTTCACGACCGCCGCTCGGGACGTGCGCGACGTGGCCAGCAACTCTGCCAACGCGCTGATCGCGACGGCTGTGGGGGCCAACCTGGTCGGTGCGGCGATCAGCATCTTGACGAGCGGGACGACGGCCACGGTGACTGGCAGCATGCCGATCGCCGCGGCGCAGCAGCTGCTGATCAACGGCGTGGCGACGAGCGGCGGCGTGGCGGCGGCGGCGACTGAGGCGGTGGTGACGACCTCTGGTCTGCTCAAGGGCGGCGTGCCTACCTCGGACCTGGGCAGCCTGTGGATGCTGCTGGGCTACCTGCAGTTCGTGTCGTCCACGAGCCACCTGAACCTGCCCGGCGCGCCGGACTTCTACTACAAGTTCACCGACTCGCTGGGTTGGTCCAACCTGCAGCCCATCTCTTCGTCCCCCGTAGCGTTGACTTCCCCCACTGCCGGCAAGGAGACGGCCGCGAGCTCGAGCTCGAGCTCGACGACCGGCCTGTCGAGCGACGGGCTCGGCAACTTCTCGGTCGCGGACGGCGACATCATCTCTGGCGTGCTGGCGTACGCGCGGCGGCTGAACATCGAGCCGCAGGAGCTGTTCACCAAGACGGCGATCGTGTTCGCGAGCGTCGTGGGCGGCGTGGCGGCCGTGATAGCGACGCTGTACGCGGCCGTGCGCTGCCTGCTGGGCCGGCGGCTGGAGCTCGTGGTGCAGCGCCTGGACGAGCTGCCGCGCGCCAAGCTGCTGCTGCGCCTGCTGACGCAGTCGTGCCTGTCCATCTGCCTCATGAGCGAGTACGCGCTGAGCATGACGAGCTCGTTCCAGATGCGGTACAGCCAGGACCAGGGCGAGCAGCAGCAGGCGGAGGGCGGCGCGGCCGGCTCGAGCTCGAGCGCGCTGGCCTTCGCGACCGTCGCGCTCATCGTCGTGTGCTTCGGGCTGCTCGTGCTGGGCGTGGCCAAGCTCTGGGGCAAGACGGAGGCCGAGCTGATGCACGCCGACTTCAAGTTCGCCTGGGGCCCGTACTACAAGTACTACCACCACCGCGCGCGCTACTTCTTCGTGCCCAAGATGGGCGCCGAGATCCTCTCGGGCGTCGTCATCGGGCTCGTGAGCCACGTGCCGTCGCAGCTGTCGCTGCTCATGGCCATGCAGCTCGCCATGTTCCTCTTCACAGTCGAGAGCGCGCCGTACTCGATGGACTTCCAGACGGCCTGCGCCGCCACGGCCTTCGTCATGAAGATGCTCACGTACGCGCTCATCAGCTCGTTCCTCACGTCCTCCACCGACGAGCGCCTGCAGGACTTTGTGGGCACGCTCGTCATCCTGCTGCAGGTCGCGCTGCTGCTGCTCTTCAACTCGCGCCAGCTGCACATCCTCTACAAGCAGATGCGCTTCCTGTGGGCGTTGAGGAAGGAGCGCCGCCGGCTCGAGCGCCTCGAGCGGGAGCGCACAAGGAGAGAGGACCGGGAGGGGGGCCAGGAGAAGCACCAGGCCGCGCGCTCCCAGCTCCTCCCGCCCGCCTTCGAGGAGACGCCCAAGGCCTTCGGACTGCTGCACAGCAAGCACAACTCGCCCGCGTCGCCAGTCAAGGGCGGATGATCGACGACGGAGCCTGGAGGGGCGTGTAGTGACTGCTTGTTGACGCTATGGACGTGTTGAAGTGTATGCGTGGTGGATACATGAATCTGCCTCTCTCTCTCGCCGTCAGTAACGCAGCCTACCGGACGCGCAGCAGCTTCTCCATGCGCTCGTCCAGGCGCTGCATGTTGGCCTGGAAGACGTCGACGTTGGCGGCCAGACTCGCCTCCATGTTGGCCAGCACGGCGGCGTCCGACTCGAGCAGCTCGGCCAGCGCCTCGTGCGAGCGCTCGAGCCTCCGCACGCGCTCGCCGGCGGCCAGCGAGTCGTCGTGCACGGCCTTGAGCGACGCCAGGCGGTCCACGAGCGCGGGCACGGCGGCCGCCACGTCCGCCACGCTCGCGAGCGCCTCGTGCGTCTGCTGCAGCCGCTCGCGGTCCGCCTGCACCGACAGCGCTCCCTGCACGCCCGGGGACTCCTTGAGCTTGCCCAGCAACGTCAGCTCGTGCACCAGCGCCGTCGTTCGCGTCTTGATGGCGTCCAGGTTCTTCTCGTTCAGCAGGTTGACGCGCTGCTCGAGCCGTGAGACAGCTGACGACACGTCCACGGCACCGCCTTCGCCCTCCAAGCCGCCACTGAGAGCGAAAGGAGAGCTTAACCCGTCCGCGCCGGTCTGGCGCACGTTGAAGCCGCCGACGAGCCGCTCGAGCGCCGCCAGCCGCGCCTCGAGTGCCGCCACGCGGCTCTTGGCGCCGCGGTCCACCGCGTTGACCTCGCCGCTGCTGTAGATCTCGTACACGATGGGTGCGGAGCCAGGAGCAGAGCCAGGGACAGAGGTGGAGCCCGAGGACGAGCGCTTGAGCGCGTCCAGTTGCTGGAAGAAGCGCGCCGTGAGGTCCTTTTGCAGCGCCAGCGCAGCATCCGAGCTGTAGTTGGCGCCATCTCCGCTGCTGCCACCGCCTCCGCTCTGTAGTAAGAACGGCTGGAAGCGCGCGTCCGTCTCCATAGCCGACAGGTTGCTGCGCAGCGCGGCGAGTCCGCGCATGACCTCGCCCAGCTCGGCGTCCTGCGCCGCGTCCACGAGCGCCACGTGCTTGCGCTGCTCGGCGCCAGCCGCTAGCAGCGCCAGGTCGGCCGCCAGCTCCTCGGCCTCGACCGAAAGCCGCGTGAAGCGCGCTAGCGGCGACTCGAGCGCCTTGGGACCACCGTTAACGACGCGCTCGGCCTCGAACGCCGTCTGCGAGTGCAGCATCGGTTCTAACGCGGTCACTAGCGGTTAGCAACGGCGGTAGACAGCGGGAGAGCGAGTAGACGGGGGAGACGTACTGTAGACCTTGCCCATGAACACCTCGAAGGCCCGCGCGGGGGCCACGGCGTCCTCATCCAGCTGCACATCGCCCTGCGCCATACCCCGACGTGTTAGGTGGAAAGGAAGCGAGCGCTAGCGTCAGAGAGAGTACTAGAGCCCACCTTGTCCAGGAAGTGGGCGTCGTCCGCGCCCGATGCCCGCGAGGCGCCGCGCGCCGCCGCGTTGGCCGCCGCGTACGGGCGGAACGTCACCTCCGGGTCCGGCGTCTCGAACACCTCGGCGCTCATGATCTTTCGTCGCTTCTGGCCGTCTCGTGCGGCCCCCACCTCGGCCATGGCGGGCGGAATCACTTGGAAAATGTATGGAAAACAGCCTGCCAAAAAGGAACGCAGCGCTCCACTATTTGGATCAGATACCAATAAATCGGGCACCTACACTTCCTTAGTTTGGGCGGAATCTTCCTTTTCAGCGTTGAAGGCAAGAAAGTTGCCCCGTCATTTCCGCTTCCAGGCTCGAGAAAGGACGAGGAAGCAAGGACATGAGTCGACCGCCTGCCTCGGCCGCCATGCCGCCAGCCTCGGGCGCCGGCGTGTTGTTGTCTCTGTGGGCGATCGCGTGTGTGTTGATGCTGCTGGTGGCGGTCACGAGCAATGGCGCGCCGGGACAGGCAGACGCCCAAGGCGCTCGCCCGGACGTGGTCCGCTCGGCAGTGTACTCGCCGGCGTTTGTGGCGGTGAAGACGCCGCGCGCGTCCACAGGGAAGATCTCGCTCGTGGAGACACTTCCAGTAGGGGACTTCAACGCGACCGCGGCAGGTCCGGGAACGTTCGACGCTCTGTACGCTCGCGTGCAGGCCGCCACGACCTCGATCGACATGAGCGCCATGTACTGGTACGTCCCCTAGCTGCGGTCCGCCATCCGCGTTGGGCATGTCGACACTGACAGATTATGAGCGTCTCTCCCGTCTGAACACACCGACAGGAACCTGCTGGGCAAGGACGACCGCGCCATATACTCGGACGCCGAGATGCTCCGCTTTGGCGCCGACCGGGGCGAGAAGCTCTTCCAGGCGCTGCATCACGCGGCGGCTCGCGGCGTGACGCTGCGCATCGTGACGGCCGCGCAGTCACCAGGAGAGAATCAGCCCGTCAACAGCAGCGCCGATACACTGGACACCACACTGCCGGAAGAGGTGCAGCAGCTGGTCCAGGCCTTCCCGAACCGCGTGCTCGTCCGCTGTTGGAGCGGACCCGAGTGGTTCGGCAGCGGTATCCTGCACCAGAAGATCTGGCTCTTCGACCGCCGCCATCTGTACGTGGGCAGCGCCAACATGGACTGGAAGTCGCTCGCGCAGGTCATGGAGGTCGGCGTGCTCGTCGAGGACCTGGACCCGTCGTCGCCCGTCATCCAGGACCTCGGCCGGCTCTTTGACGCCTGGTGGCTCTGGGCCGACCCAAAGCTGGCCGTTACCACCGACTCGTACTATTCAAGCGCCTTCCAGCTGCAGCTGCAGGTGCCTGCGTGGTCTCCATTCCTCCCTGTCTCCAGCCGTCGTCCCGACCCGTTCGTCGGCGCAGGGCTCTCGTCGCTAGGCAACATTTCCCACCAGCTCCACGCCTCGCTCGCCTTCAGCAACTCCTCACCGGCTTCTCCAGCGAGCCTTCTCATTGCTGCTGCGCCGATGGAAGCCACTGCCGGGCACTCGCGCGCGTTCGACGAGGACGCGCTGGTGTACACGATCAAGAGCGCCAAGACTCGCGTGAGCCTTAGCGTCATGGACTTCATGCCCTACTCCGTGTACACGCCTGGCCCGATCTGGTGGCCGGCGCTCACGGACGCGCTGCTCTCGGGGCTCTACGGCAAACCGGGGCTCCGCGTCCGTCTGCTGATCAGCGAGTGGCAGCACACGAACCCGCAGATGCTGACAGCGCTCCAGCTCCTGAAGGAGCAAGGCGAGCTGTGCAAGAAGATACACGCGACGTGCTCGGGCTCGTTGGAGATCCGGCTGTACCGCGTCCCTGGCTGGGACGACACGGTATCGAGAGAGGGGCACAAGGGGAAGTGGCCCGAGCACTCGCGAGTCAATCACGCCAAGTACATTGTGACGGACGCGCGCGTCAACGTGGGCACGAGCAACATGGAGTGGGGGTATTTCTACACGACAGCTGGCGCCAGCGTCAACACGGACCACGAGGACACGCGCCGCGCGTTCGAGGCACTCTTCGACCGCAACTGGGACTCGCCCTACGCTCAGCCGCTCGTCGTCTAAGTGTGGTGCGTCTGCATACCGTTATCTGCCTTGATGGCGGCGGCGACTAATGGTGTGTGATGACTTCACCTCGAGCACAGAAGCGAGGGATCGAGTCATGAAGAGCGGTGGTCTCGTGAGTAAGTGAACTGTATTCTTGCTTGATGTGCCCGTCTATGGCTCTAGCCAGCCCGGGCACTCGTTGTCTACTTGAAGCTCTCCCGGTGCTCCGCCAGTGCGGCCGCCTTGGCGAGCTGGTCCAGCAGGCTGCGCGCGCTCTTGGCGCGCTTCTTGAGCAGCGCGCGCGTCGCCGGGTCCTTCTCCCCGCGGAAGCTCGTCATGTGCTGGTGCATGAAAACGGCGAGCCCGTCGATGGTGAGTTGTGCCTTCTTGGTCTGTAGCAGGCGCTGGAAGACGCGCGCCATCTCCAGCTCGCTCTCGAGCTTGAGCACCTTCTCGAGCACGACGCGCAGGAAGAGCACGGCCTTGTCCTCGAGCTGCGTGAAGTCGAGCACCTTGAGGCACGAGAGCGACAGACTGGCGCTGGTCACGAGCCCCGCGAGCATGAGCGCCTGGTTGTACAGTCGGCGCGGCGCGAGCGTCTCGATCTGTTTGAAGACGTCCCAGTACGCGAGCTGGAAGGTGAACTTGTAGCGCGGGTCCATCTCGCACAGCTTGTCGGCCAGCACGAGATAGTACTGGTTGAACTTGCTCTCCTGGCCGCAGCAGTGCAGCAGCACGCGCACGATCTCACGCTCTTGCTTCTCGCGCAGGTGCAGTTGCAGCAGCCGCTCGTACGCGTCCAGGCAGTCGGCGGCACCCATGATGGCCACGAAGATGCGCTTGCGCACGTCCGTATTCATGCGCTGCTTGTCGGCCAGGCGGAGCAGGTGGGCCTCCTCGCTACGCTGCTGCGCCTGGCCGTCCGTCTCGCCGTCTCGCTCATCGGCTCCAGCCTCAGCTCCGGCCTTGGACGCCTGGTACCCGACCCACGTGCCGCCGACGATCCACCAGCGGCCGTCCTCTTCGGCGTGCAGCAGCTCGTGCAGCGAGACGCGCAGCGGGTTGTTGGCGTTGCCGCAGCGCGTCTTGACGCGTCCGAGCCACTTGCGGAGCGGCGCGAGGTCGAGCGCGGCGCTGCCCGCCGCCTTCTTCTGCTTGGCCGCCGGCTTCTTGAGGTCGTAGATGAGGTCCAGGATGAAGCGGATGCGGTCGCCCTGTTGGGCCGCAGGGCCGGCGGAAGCCTGCACCTCGACGACCTTGTGCTGCACCAGCGCGATCATCTCGCGCAGTGCGTCGGCGTCGTCCGCGCGCAGCTGCGCGCCGCTGGCCTTGAGCAGCTGATGGATGAGCTCGACCTCGAGCGGCGAGAAGCTCGCGACCAGCGACCGGAACAGGTCGTACACGAGTGTGCAGTGCACGACGCCCAGGTTGTACAGCATGGCGACGAACAGCACGAGGTTCACCGGCTCCCTGGACGTCTCGGTCGCCTCCTCGTTGTCTCCGGCCTCCTTCTCCAGGCTCTTGGCGGCCTCGATCGAGTCGTGCAGCTGTCGGACAATCTTCTCGACGAAGAAGCCGCCGACTTCGGTGCCCACCGAGTGGTACAGCGCCGCCACGAGCGCGCTGCAGACCTTGACGAGCGGCGCCATGACCTGCCGCGGGTGGCACGCCGTCTGCAGCATCTTGGCATGCAGCACCTCGTTCACGGCCGAGCGCACGTTCTGCCGGTACAGAGCCTCCATCTCGAGCGCCACGGGCTCCATGTTGCTCTCCGAGATGCGGTTCAGCTGTCCGTTGACGCGCCGAGCGAGCTCCCGCAGCGCCTGCTCGTCCATCTTGGGGGCGAGCAACGCCTTCTTGTCGCCGCTCGAGGCCTCCGCCGCCGCCTTCTCCGCCTCGGCCTGCAACTTGCGGCGAAGATGAGGAGGCAGATACGCTGACGGAGCGGCTGCCGGACTCGCCTTGACCATCGGCCGGCCGTAAATGTCCTCCTCCACGACCGGCGCCGCCTCCTCCTCCTCGCCTTCCTCGCCGTCTTCTTCGTCGGCTTCGTCGTCGTCTTGGCCATCGTCTTGGTCGCTGTTGGAGTCGTCGGCCTCCTCCTCTTGACTGTCGGTCTGCTGGTTCCGGTGCGTGTTGGCGGCCACCTCTTCGTCGTCCTCTGCCTCGTCGTCCGTCGACTCGAACTCGGCCAGGTCCACGTCCGAGTCCAGGTCCGACTCGTCCGTCGGCAGCTCGTCCATGCCGCGCAGGAACTCGGCGTCCTCGGCCTGCAGCAGCGCCATCTCCTTGCGCGTCTCCTCGTCCATCTCCATGCCGTCCTCGCCCATGAACGCGTCCTCTCCTTCGCCCTCTCCTTCACTCCCGCTGTCGTCGTCCTCCTCTCCGCTCTCCTCTTCCCCGCCGTCATACTCGGCGTCCTCGGCGCCTGAAGCCGACGGCTTGCGCTCCTTGACGATCCTAGGGCAGTCACAGATAGAAGTTAGCCCGCCGTCATCACTACCACATTCTCAAGCGGTCCACGTACTTGGAGATCTTGTCCAGGTCCGCGAGAAAGTCGGTGAAGTCGGCGCCCAAACCGTCGCGCTCATACTCCCTGCCGACACGCCATGGCACGCCACCAATCAGTCTACTGGCGTCCATTTCACACCACGAACAACAGTCGGACGCACTTCTGGAGCTTCTTGAGCCCCGAGCTGGACGCCGACAGCCCGAGTCTGGACTCGAGCATCTTGATCTCGCGGTCCTCGACGCTTAGCGTCTCCTTGAGCGGTCTGCGCGCGCCATCCGCATGCGCCGCCACTGGATCATAGCCATCCGAAAGCTCCACGTCGTCAGTTTCTCGCTGTACCAGTCCATTCGACGCTGTATCACTGCCAAAGCAACGCACTGGAGGCGCCAGTGGTCTCCTCCACCAGCTCGTGGAAGCGGTTGACGAAGCCGCCGCTCTCGCCGGCTGATCGTCGCCCGTGCGGCCGCTTGAACGCTGTTGGCCGTCGGTCCCGCTGCTGCTTCTGCTTGTCTGGTTGAGCTGGTTCAGCGCCACGCTGGCGCTTGTTGCGGCTGCGCTTCTTGTCCTCGCGCGCGGCCTTGCGCTTGGCCTTGCGCGACTCCACTGCCGGCATCGGTCCCATGCTCGCCCCGAGCAGTCCTCTGATGCCAGTCACGTCGTCTGGTGCCCAGTCACTATTACCAGTTTGACTGGTGAATACAAAAACCGATTGGCGTCCCGAATGAGGATCTCCTAAACAGGGGATGATTGATACGTTCGGGACCGATGAACTAAAATTCGGAATAGGGTGACTCATCGAAGTGAACCCACACATCAATGGCCGCAAGTCAAGAACGGGATGATTTCCAAGCGGCAATGGCGTTTTATAGTACAATCGATGGGCAGGAACATGCAGGAGAACAACTGGCCGGAAGAGCCTCCTCCTTGTAGGCCAGCAAGCGCTGGACGCTCACGCCGGCGCGATGACGGAGAGCGACGTGGCCGCCGAGTACACGACGCAGAGCGCCAGCAGCGCGAGCAGCAGCATGTGCACGCTCGACGCGGACGCGAGCAGCGGGATGCGCGGCCGCCGCTTCCCGCCGGCGTTGAGCACAATGTGCTCGCCCATGTCGATCTCGGGCAGCTCCGACAGCGGCTTGTACGAGATCTGGTACTTGCTGGCCGCCGCAGGCGCCTCCTCGAGCTGCTCGGACTGCTCGGGCCCCGACGCGGCGCGGTAGTGCGTCAAGTACGTGAGCGCGTTGACGACGTTGCCGAGCACGAGCGTGCCAGGCGGCGTGACGCCTCGCCGGCGCACCTCGGCGGCGATCTCGCCCAGCGTGCTGCGGATCGTGAGCGCGTCCGCCATGGTCGCCGAGTGGATAATGGCCGCGGGCAGGTCGCTCGGGTACCCCTTGTCGTTCTGCAGCGCCGCCGTGAGGCCCTCGATGCGGCCGATCGCCATGAGGAACACGGTCGTGCGGTGGTCGCAGAACTCGGGCAGGTTCGGGTACCGGTCCTGCTTGCCGTGGCCCGTGCAGACGAGCACTTGGTCGGCCACGTCGCGCATGGTCGCGGGGATGCCGGCGCTCATGGGGGCCGACAGCGAGCTCGAGATGCCTGGCACGACCTCGACGTCGAAGCCCGCCTCGGCGTAGATGACGGCCTCCTCGCCGCCGCGGCCAAACATGAAGGGGTCGCCGTTCTTGAGCCGCACGACGCGCTTGCCCTGGCGCAGCGCCTCGAGCCCCCAGGCGTCGAGCTCGGCCTGCGCCAGGTCGGCCTTGCCACAGCGCTTGCGCGCCACGCGCACCTCGCACGAGGCGATGCTCAGGATCTCGAGCGGCACGAGTCGGTCCGCCAGCACCAGGTCGGCCTGCTGGATCGCGCGGAACGCCTTGACGGTCAGCAGCTCCGGGTCGCCCGGGCCGGCGCCAACGAGCAGCATCTTGCCAGGCGAGGAGGACGAGGACGAGGTGGTGCGCGCCATGACGAGGAGACAGCAAGGCGGCGAGGCGGCGAGAAGCAGAGTGCGCCAGAGAGCGGCGCGAGGCAGAGCAGAGGCGAGGTGGTTGCACACCCACCGGCAGCCAGCCAGCAGCTCTCGAATTTCGCAATCGCGTCCGCTGATCGGTCGATCTCTCTTTTTCGGGTCACTCATCGGCCACGTCGTTTTCACAGCCAATCAAATCGCAGTGTTTTGAGCGAATGGGCCAATGAGAGCAGGACATTAAACGTGAACCATCACTCTTGTGGCGACGGTTTCGTCTCCCCAAAACGATGACGCCGACGCCGTGGCAGACGTCATCGACACATTTGTTTGGTGGTGGGGGTACGTTGCAGGGTGCGTTTGCAGAACGTGAGCAATGACATAGCGACATCAGCGATGTCGACAAGCGCCTTCATCGACGCTTGCCACACGGAAAAGCGCACCGTTCATTCAGCTAGCGCCGTTTCTTTCGGCGCGCTTCGCTGCTTTGATACGAGCGCCTCGGGCGGATCGCTCCCCGCCAGTCGCCGCCGAAAGTGCGTCGCACCATGCGGTCGCATGGTACCGTGTTCCAGTCGGCGGCAGCCAAATCGGGACGTGGCTCGTATCCAGCGTCATCATTGGCCCCGCACTCAGCCCAATCACATCGCCGGAACGCGACGAATCGGCGCCGTCACGAGGTTTTTTGTCGTGTACCAAGGTGAAACGGCTGATTGTGCAACAAACCCCGTCGTCGCAACACATTGAAGCGCTGTCACTCATCCGGGGGACCCCTTGCCGTGCTCACCACCCGAATCTAATGACCACCATGGTGGGTCGAGTGGTCGCCGCGTCTTGGGGCATTTCCCAAATCGGGCCGCCCCAACTAGAAGAAGACAGGCGTCCGTCGGTGTTTCCTCCCCCGGAACAGGCAGCAGCATGTCGCCGGTCGCCGCGGTCGAGGAGGCCGTGAGCCACGTGGCGTACGCGCTGAGCGACTTCTCGTTCCTGGTGCAGCCCGTGCCGTTCGGCGCGGCGCTCGAGCAGTTCGTGGTGCGCGCGCGCCGCAACGTGTTCGACCAGGTGGGCAAGCTCGAGGAGGGCTCGTTTGCGCAGGAGCTGGTCGAGCGCGCCTACGAGGCGTCCAGGCGCGGCCAGTTCGTCACGCTCTTCGCCTCGTCGCCCGCCTCGCTGCTGCAGATGGTGCCCACGCTGTACAAGCTCAGCGCCGCGCGGCTGCCCGCCGTCGTGCACGTCGTCGCGCGCGAGCACTCGGACCTGATGGCCGTGCGCCAGACGGGCGTCGTCATCCTGCACTCGCTCAACGCGGCCGAGACGGAGGACATGGCGCTGCTCGCGCACGTGGCCTCGCTGCGCGCCAACGTGCCCTTCCTGCACGTCTACGACGGCGACATGGCGCGCAACGACCTGCAGAAGCAGGCCGCCGCCTCGCCCAGCAAGTTCAGCAACTCGCTCGTATCGTACGAGCGCCTCGCGGACCTCATCGGGCTCACCAACACGGCCGGCGGCGCCGCAGAGTTCCGCCAGCTCGTGCTGGACCAGTCGGCGGCCTCGATCGAGGGCGGCAGCGACGCCGACCTCTACTTCCAGGTGTCCCCGGAGACCATCGCCAAGTACAACGCGGCGCCGGCCGTCGTGGAGCAGGTGATCCAGCAGGTCTTCTCGCGCAAGGGCTACCAGCTCTTCGAGTACTTCGGCCACCCGCAGGCGGAGCACGTCGTCGTCGTCATGGGCACGGCCGCGAGCGTCGTCAAGGACGCCGTCGAGTCGCTGTACACGAACTGGAAGGCCAAGGTCGGCGTCGTCTCGGTGCGGCTCTTCCGTCCGTGGTCGACCAGCGCATTCCTGAGCGTCGTCCCCTCGACGGCGACCAAGGTGGCCGTGCTTGACCGCATGGAGGACGCGACGAGCGTCGGCGAGCCGCTGTACCTGGACGTCCTCGCGTCGTTCCAGTCGGAGCAGTGGAAGGACAAGGCGGTGCCTTCCATCATTGGCGGCAAGTACGCGTTCAACGCCGGCGACAGCGTGTTCGACGTTGTGACGGCCCGTACGCTGGTGGAGAAGCTCGCGGGCAACGAGCTACGAACTGACTTTGAGGTCGCCTCGCCGTCGGGCTCGCTCGAGAAGAAGCTCTCGAGCACCAAGCAGCTCGTCAACTCGTACGTGTCGTCAAAGGACGCGTTCGAGGCGCCGTACGTCAAGATGCTGCTGCAGCTGTTCGAGAAGCGCGCGGTGATCGCCAACCTCGTGCGCTCGACCACGATCTGGAAGGAGGAGCAGGAGGCGGACGAGACGAACGTCTCGCTCGAGAGCGGCGAGTTCGGCTTCGGCGTCCACCTTGGCATCCTGGCGAAGCGCCAGCAGCTGAAGGACAAGGTGACCGCGCTGCTTGCCGACTCGGCCGCGAAGGCGCAGCTCTCTTCCCGTCTGGTGTCGTGCTTCGAGCAGTGGGTGACGAGGCAGCCCAAGCACGAGGAGCTGGCGAACGAGATCGGCGTGCTGCTTGAGAACGAGCAGCACCTCGTGGACGGCCCGCTGACCTCGGTCTTCGCCCTCAAGCGCTACTTCACTCCTCTGAGCCAGTGGATCATCGGCAGCGAGGAGTTCTCGCGTGACGTCGGCGCGTCGGGCGTGCATCAGGTGCTGTCGAGCGGCGAGAACGTCAACCTGCTCATCTTGGACACGGAGCCGATGCACTCGCAGTCCAAGACGCACCGCAAGCGCGACCTGGGCCTGTACGCGATGCAGTACGGCAACGCGTACGTCGCGTCCGTTGCGCTGTACGACTCGTACTCGCAGGTGCTGCGCGCGCTCAACGAGGCGGATGCGTTCGACGGTCCGTCGATCATCCTCGCGTACGCTCCGTCGTGCGCGAACATGGAGCAGGAGACGCGCGAGGCGGTCGCGAGTGGCTTCTGGCCCCTGTACCGCTACAACCCGCAGCTGGAGGACGTCGAGGGCGAGAAGGCGTTCGCTCTCGAGTCGCCGAGCATCAAGAAGGAGCTGCTCGAGTTCCTGCGCCGCAACAACCAGCTGAGTCTGTTCGCGAAGCAGGCGCTGACGGCTCCGGCTGCCTCGGTGTCGGTCTCGGAGAACTACGAGAAGATTGGCCAGCAGGCGCTCGAGTCTAGCTTCCAGGCGCTTCTCAAGGGCTTTGGCGGCGACGTGCAGGAGGAGAAGTGGCAGGTCGAGACCAAGCTGTGGATCCTTGTCGGCTCGGACAACAGCCACGCGGACGAGTTCGCCTCCAAGTTTGCCGAGGAGGCCGCCAGCTTCGGTATCAAGAACGTCGTCAAGGAGGACATGAACGAGATGACGATCGACGCGCTGCAGGACGAGGCGACGGACGTCAACTCGTACGTGCTCTTCGTGTGCTCCACTGCTGGCCAGGGCGAGTTCCCCAGCAACGCCAAGGACTTCTGGCACGAGCTGTCCGAGTACAGCGCGACGCTTCCTCTGCAGTACGGCGTGTTCGGCCTTGGCGACAGCAACTACTGGCCCCGCGAGGACGAGAAGCACTACTTCTGCAAGGCCCCGGTTGACCTGGACGCCAAGCTCGCCGAGCTCGGTGCCAAGCGCCTGATGGGCGTCGCGAAGGCCGACGACCAGGACGAGGACGGCCCGTCGACGCAGTTCGACTCGTGGAAGCCGCAGTTCTGGGAGCAGATCGGCGTCCCGGCCGAGGTCGTGTCGAAGCAGGCCGGAAACAAGAAGAAGCAGCGCACGAACGAGGAGATCAAGCGCGAGAGTAACTACCTGCGCGGCACGCTGGCAGAGGGCCTCGTGGACCTGTCGACCAAGGCGCTGACGGCGGACGACACGCAGCTGACCAAGTTCCACGGCATCTACCAGCAGGACGACCGCGACCTGCGCGAGCAGATGCGTCTGGAGAAGAAGGAGAAGGCCTTCTCGTTCATGATCCGCGTGCGCGTGCCCGGCGGCGTGTCGACTGCGGCGCAGTACCTGGCGATCGACAAGCTCTCGGACGAGTACGCGAACGGCAACATCAAGCTGTCGACGCGGCAGGCGTACCAGCTGCAGGCCATCCTCAAGTGGAACCTCAAGCCGGTCGTGCAGGGCATCAACCGCGTGCTCATGGACTCGCTCGCGGCTTGTGGCGACGTGAACCGCAACGTCATGGCGACGGTCAACCCGACGTGCTCGGTCGAGACGTACAACGAGATCATCCAGATCTCGCGCGAGGTGTCGGCGCACCTGACGCCGCGCACCAGCGCGTACCACGAGATCTGGCTCGACAAGAAGCTCGTTGCCGGCGGCGAGGTGAAGGACTTTGAGCCGTTCTACGGCGAGGCGTACCTGCCGCGCAAGTTCAAGATCGCCATGGCGATCCCGCCGAGCAACGACGTGGACATCTTCGCCAACTGTCTGGGCTTCATCGCGATCCTCGAGAACGACAAGCTCGTGGGCTTCAACGTGACGGTTGGCGGCGGCATGGGCATGACGCACAACAACCAGAAGACGTTCCCGCGCGTGGCCGACGTCATGGGCTTCTGCACGCCCGAGCAGGCCAAGGACGTGGCCGAGAAGGTCATGATCCTGCAGCGCGACTTTGGCGACCGCGTGAACCGCAAGCACGCGCGCTTCAAGTACACGGTGGAGGACCACGGGCTCGAGTGGATCCGCGCGGAGGTCGAGAAGCGTCTCGGCTTCTCGCTGCAGGAGGCGCGGCCGTACAAGTTCGAGTCGAACGGCGACCGCTTCGGCTGGCACAAGGACAGCCACGGCCGGTTCCAGTACACTCTGTACGTCGAGGGCGGCCGCATCATCGACTCGGAGACGAGCAAGCTGCGCACGGGCATGCGCGTGATCGCAGAGACGTTCCCGCACGTGGACTTTGTGCTGACGGGCAACCAGAACATGAGCTTCGCCAACCTGGACAAGAAGGACGTGCCCAAGTTCAAGGCCATCCTGGAGGAGTACCGCTTCGGCAACGACAACCTCTCGGGCCTGCGCCTCAACTCGATCGCATGCGCGGCGCTGCCGTTCTGCGGACTCGCGTTCGCCGAGGCCGAGCGGTACCTGCCGTCGCTGATCGGCAAGATCGAGGACATCCTGGCGGAACACGGGCTGCGGGACGACGCGATCGTGATCCGCATGACGGGCTGCCCCAACGGCTGCGGCCGGCCGTACCTGGGCGAGATCGGCTTCGTCGGCCGCTCGCCGGGCATCTACAACCTGTATCTTGGCGCCGGCTTCACTGGCGACCGACTCAACAAGCTGTACAAGGAGGCGCTGGACGAGACGCAGATCCTGCACGAGCTCGCGCCCATCATCAAGGACTACGCGGAGCACCGCACGAGCGCCGAGGAGAAGTTCGGCGACTTTGTCATCCGTGCGGGCTACGTCAAGGCGTGTCTGGCGGCGCCGCTGGTCGAGAACCGCGCGCCGGGCATCACCTTCCACGAGCAGTAAGCCTGGCTTGGGGGGGGGGAGAGCGTGAGGCGCGCAGCTAGATACAGTAGCTGTCCGGAGATGCATGTGTGCATACAGAAGAGCAGGGGTCGCATGTCTTGAGCGGAGGACGCGGGACGCGAACACCAGCGATCGTCATGGGTTATGTTGCCGTCGTCGAGCTCCCGCCTCCTTGTACTTTCAATGTCAACCCTCTCGTTGTGTAACTTGTGGACTGGGGGCACGAAAGGTCGTCCGCCCGGTTCGGATCCGCTCCGCCCTTCGTCCACTTACTCAATCCAAGTGAATCTCTTGCCACTGTGTATCATTCACCCTCAGCGTACAAACTCCCACACTTGCCCCATGGCGTCGACTCGTCCGACTCCGGCGCTGCTGAGCGCGTCGCCCGCGAGCCTGCACTTCAGCGGCTTCCAGCTAGACCGGACGTACCAGCAGCGTGTATCCGTGCGCAACGACAGCGGCAAATCCCTGCGCCTGCAGTTCACCTTCCCTGGCCGCAATGGAGGCGCCACCGCCGCGTTCCGCGTCGCATTCGCAGGGGACGCCAGCGCGCGCAAGCCGTTCGTATCCGCGGGGCTCACAGAGGAGCTGGTCGTGTCCTTCCGCGCGCCGCGGGGCTTCGAGTACTACTACGACTGCATCCGCGTGCGGTGCGAGCAGGTCGCGTACGCGTCCAACGCCGCCGTGACACTCGCGGGCGAGCTGCTCGTCCCGCTGCACGCCTACCCAGTGGCCAACGCGGTCCGCGACTTCCCGACGCGCATCGACTTTGGCTCCGTGCCCGTCGGCCAGGTCGCTCGCCGAGAGATCCCGTTGGCCTGCTCCGTCCCCATCGAATTCGAGTTCGCGGTCGAGCTCACCAAGGCGCACCCGAGCTTCACCGTCTTCCCATTGCGCGGCGTGGTCCCCGCCAACGGCATTGCGAGGGTTGAGATCGAATTCCGGCCTCTAACATACTCGACCGCCAGCGCCGAGCTGCGGCTGCTCGTCTCTCAGCTCGGGTTCGAGCCCGTGGTCTGCTCGATCGTCGGCTCCTCCTTCAGCACTGCCGGAAGCGCTTCAGTCAGCAGTGGCGAGAGTACTGAAGGCGGTGGCGGCGCGCCCCCAAGTCGAATGAACCGGCAGAACGGGGGAGGGGCCAACGGACGGGCTGGAGGATCGTCCTCGCCTTCAAAGTCAATGTCGCCGAAGCGATCGTCGGGTGGGTCTTCACGACAAGCAGCGGGTGCGAAAGAGAGCGCCGCCAAGACTGAAGTGGTCGATGGGATCGAGGTCCCTGTCGATCTCAACTCGGTGACGAGCGTCGCGTTCGTGCTGAACCAACAGGCGGGAAAACTCAGGCCTCGAGACCTCAAGAAGGCGATCGCTGCAAGTCGCGAGCTGCGACAGAAGCAGGAAGACCTGGCGGCGAGCGGTGACAACAACGCGGGTGACCGCCAGGTCGGAGCGCTCGCCTTCTCCGCGCTCGTCCGGTACGAGCTTGACAACAGCAAGAACAATGAGCAAGACCCAGTCGAGTGTGAAGCGGTGGGCCGCATGCGCTTCCAGCGGGAGGTCAAGGAGGTTGAGGCGCTCGAGAAGGCGCTCGAGTTCCAAAGCCACCGACAGGCCCGACTGGGTGCGCCACTGGTCTCCAAGGAGCAGACCGCGGCGCTGGACGCCATGCGCGTCATGAACGCGGTCGTCTTGGCTCGCGACGCTCGAGAGAAGATGCGCAACGAGTTCGACACGGTCACATCTGGCCTCGAAGACTCCGCGGCAACCAAGTCGCGGGTCAAAACAGCGACGTTGCCGGTGGAGATCGCGTTTGGAGCGGCGGCGATGGCCTCTCCTCCCGACTTCAAGCCACACAAGAATGACATGTGGGCTCGACGAGCTCGAGTGCTCCAGCGACTGGTCCGAGCGATCTCAACCGTCATCGTCCGCGTCCGAGCGCAGCGGCGGCTCGACAGGCTCAAGCGCTGGCTTGGACGCTCTGCGACCCGCGCGAACATCCGAGAGCGAGTGGCGCTGGACTGGGAGCACTCGCGGCGAGGCAACAACCAGCTGGAGCATGAGGAGGGCGAGGATTCAAGGTGCTCGTCTGGCTCGGACATGCAGCTGTACCTGCCTAGCGTCCCGGAGGTCGAGCGCCATGAGTTCCGGTCGCGTCAACGGTCGCCAGTCGCGACCAGCGACGTCGGCCTGGAGCTCAAGCGCTACGCTCCACCCGGGTTTGCGAGATTCCTGCCGGTGCGAGAGCGAGACGAGGCGCTCGTCATGGGCCACACGCCGATCGCGCTGCCTCCACTGTCGACGTATGTGCCGCTCTTCATAGTCCAAGACGCGGACAGCAGCAAGCCACCGCGGCGGATGGATGGCCATCGACCTGTCCGGACGCTGAGAGTCGGCGCCTTCGACGAGTATGGCTGCGCACTGCGGTCGCTGTCGGTGGCTCCAGTTTCTGATAGTGGAGCTCTTGTGGCGTCTACTATGGTGCGGATGTCGCTGCTCGACCTGCTCCCGCGCGATGTGTTCCTGCGATCGCAGGCAGCTGTGCGGCCGCTCGCCATCACGGACAGAAACGCGTCCGTGTCGATGCTCAACATGCGCATGAGGGAGAGCGATGCGGGTTTCGCTCTGCGGCCGCTGCGGGGTGTCAAAGAGCCTGAAGCGCGAACGTTCAGCGAGCGACGAGCGCTGACGGTCGGGATGGCCAGCGTGGCGGCTGAGCGGCGGTGGAGACGGCAGACTGAAGGGGATGCGAATGAGGGAGAGGAGGTGGAGACGTCGGCGCCGTCGCTCTTCCCGTCGGACGTCTGGATGCCGGCGACGACCGCCACGACCATGGGCACCGCTGTGGACCCGCTGTTCTGGATCGGCGATTCGTCCCTGAACAGCAAGTCGTCGCTGTTTAACGACGTGTGGCACGTTGGTGTTGGACGCGAGGGCTGGGGAATCCCAGCATTCGCAGCGTCGGCGGACAACATTGCGGCGCTTTCAGACAGCGAGAGCGACGAGGACGAGGACGAGGCGGATGGTGAAGGAGAGAGCGCGTCTGTTGCTGCTGCTGACGATGTCAAAGCGCGACGACGACGCGTTCCGACGTGGGAGGACGCGCTGCATCTGTTCGAGCCGGACGGAGACACCAAGCGAGCGAGCGCCGTCGGGTTCGAACGGTACACTCGCTTGGAGCAACAAGAGTGGGACTATTGCGCGACTCGACGCGAGCTGCTCGACCGACTGCCTAGTGTACGTTCAACTCTAACTGGTCGATCTCTGTTTGTTGTGGAGGTTTCTTATCTTTCTTATCTGTTGAATGTCGTGCACATGTTGCAGCGCCTCGAGCCGCTCGCCCAGCAACTCGCACAGATCCCGGGAGCTCCACAGCTCATCGTCGAGGGCCACGGACCGCAGCGACCGCTTCACGAGCCCAGCGAGCGAGTCACTGTCCAGTAGAAGGCGAGAGATGGCTACATGTAGCCATCTCACGGAAAGATGGGTACATGATGTATCACACATGGCTTCACAAAGTACTCGTTGCCTGTGAATCACACATGTGTCAGTGGTACATCACTAATATCCCTGGTTCAATACCGATGCCGGCCTTCCTGGCCGCTGCACGCTCTTCGCCTGGCGCCATTCCTCAATCTGATTCCAACAGCTCAAGTCCCTACCAGCCACCGACACCACTCACCAGGTCAGCCAACACGATCTCGACCTCCCAAGCGCTCGAGACCGTCCTCAAAATATATGTTCACGTCTATGAGGAGCAGCTCATCATCGAGGAAGCGGCCAGGATCTTCGCCAAGCTCGCGGTCGACGGCGGCATCCGCGTCAACGACCTCTACGGCGAGCTCGCCTTCACCAACGAGACGATCGCGCTGCTCTTCCACAAATACGACGCGGACGGCAGCGGCTTGATCGAC
>JAADXY010000212.1:0-35495 GCA_023338065.1 Phytopythium montanum
ATGTGTGTCTGCGGCCACAACATGCTGTGGGGCGCCGAGATCATGCGACGGGATGGACAACTGCCTTCGGACGCCAGTCAGTCGACGTCCAGGACGCAAGCGCAGCCAAGACGAGGCATTCGTCGACGCCACTAGTCACTGGTAGCAATCCCGTCGGATGCCATTCAACAAGATCTGGGTACTAAAAAGAAACCTTCACTCGCCAAAATGTACCCAAGAATGTACCCGAGAATGTACCCATCTCATCAAATTGAGTTCTTGGCAGAGTGTTGACGTTTATAGCGACCGTGTTTGCTTTGAGCCAAGACGCCAGTGAGTATCGAGAGGCTGGTATCCCACTACCATCGTTGTTGAGGCTGCTAGGCGTGCGACTCAACCAACCGCTTCCTCAACTGACGCTTGACCACTTGACGAAGGCGCTTGCCCTCTCGTAGGTTTGGCCGCTCCGGTCTCCCTAGCGCTCGCGCTTGCTCCTGCCGCGCCACCTCGCCGCTCCACGACATTTCAAACCCGCAGACGCATGTGACGTGGTCGCAGCCGCCGTCTTTCGTGACGAAGAGGAGGCAGCAGCGGCAGCGAATGATGAACTTGTTCGGGTCGAACGTTGCCAGGTTGAAGTCTTGACACTCGCCTTCGTGGTCCGAACGCTTACACCTGAAGCAGAAGAGCGCTCTATGGCAGCGTGTGAGAGCCTTGGGGTACCGGCCAAGGAACGCGAGCATGAGTCGCGCTCGCCTCTCGCTGTCGGCTATGTACTCGAGCGTCTGTGTCATGAGATGCTGAGCGTCAGCTTCTCCGAAGCGGTCGACTGCGTAGGCGATGACGGTCTGAGCGTCGGTTCGGTGACTGCAGAAGCGGGTAAGCACCGATATGTAGTCGACGTGCTCAAGGAGCGTCTGGCTCTGCATGATCCAGGTCTTCGGCGGCAAGTGCGTGTAGTTGATGTCGCCGCAGCATGGCGATGTCAGCGAGCAGGCGTCGTTGCACAAGGCGTCGTACTTGGAGTGCAGGGTCGATGCTTGGGCCCTCGTCTCGTCATCACCTTGAACCGGCTGCAGCCACCGCTCCAGGCGCATGGGAGCCACGCAAACTGGACAGCGGATGACTGGTAGTACGCCACGGAAGCACTGGAGCAGCGTCACTTCGACATGTCGAGCCAGACAAGCAACGCAGACGCGGGCTGGACACGACAGTCGACAGAGTGCGGAGCCAACGGCGGCACTGCCGGCGGTTTGAGTCGACTCCTCGAAGCAGATCTGGCACAGCATGGCGGTGTCGACCACGATGAGATGGAGACGCTACTGGTGCTGTAGATGGCGAGTCGGCAAGTGCCGAAGCTGAAGCGGAGCCGGAGCAAATCCAGCGCACCATCACTCAACCTCGAAGCAAATCCAGTGCATTTTCGAACAGCTGCTTGAGTTAAGCATGCATAGTACGCTGTATCATACACCTTATCGTGACGGACTTGCGATCCCATACTGGACTCCATGGTACCCAATCTCCATCATCATCCACCCCGCTCGCCTTCGACATGGCGCCGGCGGCTAGCGATGGCGCTGGCGGCGACTGGCGCAAGCTGGTAGCGTCCGCAAGCGACCAGTTAGAGGACCAGCGAATAGCAGCAGCGCAAGCGCTCGCTCAGGGCCCCGCGGCGCTTGTGGGTTCCGTCTCGACCGAGTACCAGGTCGCACTGGCGTTCGCAATGGGTCTGGGCCTCGGGCTCGCGCTGCCCAAGCTGCGCGCTCCCTTCCGGCGATTCGCGACGGTCGACGACATCCCCAACGGCTTCTTCCACCAGGTGCGGCGCCTACGGGCCGTCAGCGTGGGCGTCAGCGACGGCGACACGTTCCGCGCGCGGCACTTGCCGCTGCTCCGCGGCGCCGGCAGCTTCGAGGGGAAGAAGTCGGACAACACCCTGCAGATCCGTCTCGCTGGCATCGGTAAGCTGTCAACCACACTGCACAGCGTCAGTGTGAGTCGTAGACATCTATAACCGAGCAGAGTCACTCACCTTGTGGATGCTCTTGACGCCGCTAGACACGCCCGAGACGGCCAAGTTCGGCAGTGAAGGCCAGCCGTTCGGAGACGAAGCCAAGGCGTGGCTCGCCAAGACGCTCGAGGGCCGCACGCTGGCGCTCACGCTGCTGCACAAGGACCAGTACGCGCGCGCCGTGTGCATGGTGCACTACGGCCGCTGGCCGTTCCGCCGCAACGCGTCCGAGGAGATCCTCAAGGCCGGGCTCGCCAACGTGTACCGCCAGGCCGGAGCCGTCTACGGCGGTCGCCAGGAGGTCTTCGAGGCGCTCGAGGCGCGCGCCAAGAAGAAGAAGCTCGGCATCTGGAGCCAGAAGGACGGGGAGCTCGAGACTGCAGCCGAGTACAAGGCTCGAACGCGAGCGGGCGGAGCTTGAACGGGTCCTGAGAGCACGCAGGTTGGGATCTCTAGGGGTTCAGCGCTGCCTTGGAGACCAGTCTTCGCCGCGCTAGTGCTGTTCGCATACTCACAATCAGCGTCAGCCGAGGCGAACTCCACAGGTCAATCACACATACATACGGGAAGACACTGCGGCGGTTGATGGTCGGTGGGTTGTCGCTTGGACGATTGCGCTGCTACCTTTGCGGGTTGGAGACACGACGGTCGACATCTTGCGCTGGAATGCGCGCTGCTTCGCCAGATCGCGGAAGGCGCTGTGTTGTGGAGCGGAAGCGCAGCGTTCGTGCTCGGAGGTTCCAATTGGGTCTGAAGGAGTTGGGTCTGCCCATCGGGAGCCAGGTATTGACGACAGTGCTGCGTCGCAATGGCTGTGGCTCCGACACCCTCGTCCTCCAGTTGAGACGCACGGGCGGATCACTTTCGACTGGCGCTTGAAGAACTGTTCATGGAGAAAGGTGGCACGGATTAGGAGCAGACTGGTGGATATGACTGCAGGACAACGTACCATTGAGCCAGCAGACGACTTCCTTGAGACCGACGCGCGAGTCGAGGCAGCTGATCGACAACTCGACTGCTTGTCCGTGTCATTTGAGTCGATTTTCGCCGGCTGGGCACCTGCAGGCGCGTCGTTCTCTTCAGCTTCGCATCCTAAGCAGTGGACAAGCGATGACAAGTTGTTAGTTCTGCGACCTCGGCCACCATCAATCACAGCAGGCAATCGACAGCTTACCGATTCGATCCAGCGTCATTAGCAGTCGTCGAGGCGTTGCTGGGAGCTGCTTGGGGGTTTGGAGCGACTGGGTCGATGATGCAGCGGACAGGGACAGCGCGTCTATATGCTGTAAGGTGGAAAAGTGTTAGTGTCATGCTGCCAGGAGAGGGAGAAACGCCGTTGCCTTACGTTGAACGTCGACTTGCGCATCCGGGTGACAAACAACGGCAGTTCAGGGCCGGCTTTGGTCGTCTCACCCGCTTGAAGCTTGACGCCAGGGGACAGCATCATGCCGTGGAAGCCCTGCATCGCGGCGTCCACAACGAAGCCGGCATCTTCGCTTGGATCAATGCCTTCTCTAGCCAGAACACTACCGGAAGCAGCTAGCTCAGGCAAGAGCGTTGTGCTGGTGACTCTTCCCGGACTCTGGCGCTTGATTGAGTACTCGACATCAACTGGCGCCGACTCACTCTCGCCGTCACCTTGCAGCAGATCTGCAGCGGCGTGCGGGTTCATGATGTCAATGGAGAAGCGTCGTCGCCGTACAGACAAGTCCTCGCCGTCACCGACACTGGACTCGCGCTCTTCTGAGCTGCAATCGTCGCCGCCCTCGTCAGCGTCACCTTCGACCGCTTCTCCTGGTACGGGATGTGGTGCTGCCTTGGGTGACGATGTTGACAGTCGCTTCGCGCATCGCAGAAGTGCCATCGCCTTGCGTGGCGAGGGTTGAGGGAGTCGTTCAGGTGGAGCGGTGCTGAACACGACGCCGGGTGCGATGGCTGGGCAAGCAGAGCCGCCATCAACAGTGCTATGAACTGCTCCACCATGGCCACCAGTGTTCGGTCGCTTCTTGCGCTGCTTGAATGAGCTCAGCGATGATGGACGCGACGCCGTCGGCGAGTCGTATCTCTCTCCTCTTCCCATGCTCCTTGGTGTCTGCGAAGGCGACGAGTGCCGGCTGTGACTTGGAGACGACCCGTAGTACGCTTCAGACTGCCGTCTCCACTTGCGAACCGGGATTTCGCTCTTGGAATGGCTGTCGACGCCGCTCCTGAATGGCTTGCCTTCAACAGGACGTATTGCAGAGGGGAACACGACGTCTTGCAGTGGATCTCGTCTTGAAGTCGCCAACTCCCGGGTCGCAAACACCGGAGCCATCGCCTCGAACGCCATCCTCGCGACTGAATCAGCGACGTAGCCGACGAGACGCTCGTGGTAGAAGGTCTCGAGGCTCTCAGCAACGCTGGCGATGATGGTATCGTCAATGATGTCGATAGCGACGTCTTCCGCCTCGAAGATGGACTCGCATGGCTCACTGCAGTCTCCGGGATTGGGATGTTCACCGCGCTCTGTCGGGGCAGCGTCTAGAGTAGATGCTCTTCGAGAAGTGGAGGTCCGCGTGACACGTGCGGGTTCGTCTTCGACGTCCGAAGCTGGCGGCGATCGCTCTGAGTCCATTGCGTCTCTCAAATCACTGACACGTGATGAGGACGTGCGTGCTTCGTCAAAGTGTCCAGTCGCTTGGAGCCTTTGGACTGGAAAGTTTATCTTTAGACTGCACGTTGAGCGACCTTGATGTGGAGCCTCGAGCTGCCGTGGACTCACCTTGGCTGAGCGAGTTCTTGGACCATTGTCTGCTGGAAGAGAGCCGTCCCGATGGTCTCTTTCGCCTTGGCCTCCTTCTCCTCGCGCGCTCTCGTCTTCATCCTCGACACGATCAAGTCCCGCTCTGCATCCTGCACACCTTCGACGAGCTGCTTCCGCTTCTTCTCCCCCTCTGTCAGTTCTTTCTCCTCCACGTTTGCCGTCTTGCTTGAGCGAGTCAGCAGTCGACTGATCATCCCTTGCTTCTTCTTCTTCGGCTTCTTCCCATCGCTTGGAGTCTTGTTCGACTCCAAGTCCGTGGTCGGCACACCACCTCCAGGCACAAGACCACGACTCAGTGGGCGTTGAGCAGCCTTAGTCTCCTTCTCCTCCATGTCTCGCAGCTGCTCTTTCAGCTTGACCAGCTCGCTCTCCAGCTCGAGCTCCCTGCGCTTGTGTAGCTGTTCTCGCTCGGCCAATTGCAGTTGATGCCGCTCGGTCGCAGGCTTGAGCACGAACGGCTGCTTGGTCGTGGACTCCTTGGTCTCCAGGTTGAAGAAGATCTTGGCGTTCGCCTTCTCGTCCCAGATCTCGAGCCAGTCGCCGACCTGCGCGAAGCTGGACCATGGGATCCACGTATGCCCCTGCTTGGTGCCCTTGGCATGAGTATGAGCGAAGCAGCGCTCGCAAAACCCATCGCCGCATAGATTGCAGAGCCTGTCGCTTCGCCGTACATCACACTCGATGCAGTACGCGTCCTTGTCGCTTGAAAGCTCCTCCTTCACGATCTCGATCGGCGAGAAGATGTGTTCGCGCTTGACTCGGCTGTTGCTGTGGATGCGGTCAAAGCACTTGCTGCAGTAGCGCTCGTCGCACTGTTCGCAGAGTCGGAGAGCCACAACCGCTTTGCACCCGCAGCAGAGGTGAGCGCCAGTCTTGAAGTGGAGCGCGCTTGTCGCGTGCTGCATCTCCAGTGCGGTCTCATGAGCTTGGGTGAAGCATTCGTCGCAGAAGAAGCAGCCGCGGGTATCGAAGTTTACGCTAGAGTCGCGAGTCTTCGGTGGATCAGCAGCAGTAGTAGAGTCGGGTGTTGATGCTTGAGCAGCGTCTTCCTTGGAGGTGGAGGACGAATGACATTCGTAGCAGAAGTATGTCGCGAGTTGCCGCTCCTTCAGACTCGCAGCGTCGCCGCATCCAAGATGCGACTGGCATCGACTGCGGACTTCAGACTTGACAAGCACCTTGAAGTCGTGTGTGCGCTTGGTTGGCGCAGCGAGTGCGCCAAAGTGCTCCTCAGCAAAGCACGACACGCAGTAGAGGGACGACTTGGCGCCGCTGCCGCAATCGACACACTGCTTTGACGCTTGAGCCGATCTGCAGACCACGCACTTGCCAGCCGCTTCATCTTGACTAGCGATTTCTTGGCCTGACTTGTTATCCTTTGCTTGTTTGTCGATACCAGCTTGAAACTGCTTCGTGTCCGCTTTCGTCGCTTGAGTGCTGTTCTCTTCTAGCTGCTTGTCCTTTGCCAACTTTGTTTCATCTGGGTCAATGTCCTCGGGTGGCAAGTCCCAGCGGCTCTCTCCAGTCTGCGCGTTGAAGTAGTAGGCGCTCCCGTACTCATCCGTCACACGGTCCCACTGCGATGACACGCTACTCCGATGCTTGTCACCTTCAGTGCTGTCTGGCGGCTGCTTCTTGCGCTCAGACTCTTGCTCCTTCAGCAGCTGCTGTTCCTGTCTCCGATACATGGCAGCTTCCGCCTGAAACTTGGCCAGCTCCGCCTCGCGCTTGGCATGAATGAGCTTCACCTCCAACTGCTTGGCGCGCCGGATCTGAATCTCAAGCTGCTCGCGCTGGTACTGCTCTTGCCATTGCTGTTCTTGCTCTTTCCACCTCCGCTCCTGGATGTACGTGGCTTTGAGCTGCTCCATCTTCCGCTGTTGTCGTCGGCGTCGTACGCTCCGTCGGGCAAGGAAACCTCTAGAAACGCGCTGGATCTGGACAGCGGCACATTGCTCCCGTTGTCGCTGCTGCTGTTGCTGCACCTTCATGACCCAGAAGGCTGCTCGACTGACGTACCCGCGGTAGTAGCGCTGAAGGAAGACAATTGCTCGATCTTCGATCTTCATCTGCTCCTTCGACTGGTTCACTTGATTCAGCAGCCAGTCAAACTCGAGAGCCGTGAAGCGCTTCGCACCAATCGTCTCTGGATTCGAGAAGTAGTGCTTGGTCACGAAGTCCAGAAGCTCGGACGAGTTCTGTTGGTGAGACGCTTTTCTGTGTCGAGACTGCTCCAGCTCGACGATTGCGATGGCGTCCTTCAATAGACTGACCATCTTGCGCACTTCCACACCGCGCGCTCGCTTCTGGATCAGAAGCGCGGACTGTCTTCGACGCTCTTTGTCCTGTCGCTGCTTCGTTCGGAGAGCTTTCACGAGCATGCGAGCAGCAACCGAACGAGCCCAGCACTGGATCCGAAGAGTGGCTTGCCGCTTTCGCTCTCGTTCAAGAAGGAGACGCTGTCGCTGCAGCTTGGCAAGCTTGGAGCGCATTCCTGTCTGGACGACAACTGCCGATCGCCGCTTGTGTCGATAGCGCTTCTGGGCAAAGTGACGTCGGATACTGCGCTGGATGATGATGGCAGCGACCCGACGGCGATTCTGTTCGTGCCGCAGCTTGTAGAGTGTGGCCTTCGCGACGTATCTGCGGTAGCAGCACTGGATCTCGAGCGCAGCGGCCTCTCGACGCTCTTCCAAGCGAGTTCCTTGCGCGACAAATCGGAGATGGAGAGCGTATCGCCCCTTGCTCATTCTCCAGCTGGCTTGGACGCGACGCGCTGCCGAATCCAAGCGCTTGGCGTAACGCCTGTGCCGACACTCGTGCCGCCCAATCCATCCTCGAGCTACGCGCTGGATCGTTAGCGCTGCATCTTGTCGTCGTAGCTCTTCGACTTCCAGGCGACGAAGACGATCCAATCGCTCTTGTTCTTCTTCCAGCATCCGCTTTCGAGCGCTGAAGCGCTCTTGCAGTGCCCACCGGCTCTTGCACTTGTGCCACCAGCATTGAAGACGCGCGGCAGCCTCGTTTTTCCGCTTCTGAACCATGCGAAGGTTCTCCAGCTGCTTGCGTGCTGTGATTCTTCGAGCTTGACACTGGATGAGCGTTGCAGCGCGCTCTTCCTGTGCACGTCGCCGTGCAGCCTCGACTCTCTTCTTGGCAACATCAGCGCGAGCCAAGTGCATTCGCCACTGCGTCTCGATCTTCGTTGCTGCTTGTCGCCGAGCGATTCGCCTGTCGACTCGTTTCTGAACGACAAGGCGTCGGAAGAAGAACTGCACTCTCCGTGCGCAGTGGTTCTGGATCACCATGTTGAAGCCGAGGCGGAGCGTGCTCCAGAGCATCGTTGTGCCGTAGCTCTCGAACCGCAAGAGTTGCTGTATCTCGATCTTGCGCTTGTAATCGGCGTCAAGAGAGGCTTGCTTCAACACCGATGCCAACGCCACCGCACGTCTCTTTCGGAACTGTCCTTGGATCACAGCAGCCGCGCGGTTGCGTTCCGCAACCACAATGGCTCGAGCGACAGCGTGCCACATCTGGAACGCGCGCTCGATCGTTCCAACGTATGCATCGCTGGCCAGCCGCTCAAACAACTTGATCGCTCGAGCTTGGGACTCTTGGAACACGATTCGCTTTCGCTCCTCTTTCCGAGCCACCTCGAACACATTATGCCACCGCTCGAAGGCCGAGAAAAGCATCCGATGCTGGAGCTTGGCGAAGATCTGCGTGATGGTCGCGACACCCTTCTCCTTGCAGTACGAGCGCAGCTCTAGGTTGCGTTGGAAGAGAAAAGTGAGCGGCAACTTTGCTCGCTCCGCCTCGATCCGCGCCGCCACATCAATCTGTTCATAGCCATTGACGCATCAGGAGTACAGTCGAGTGGCGCTTAGTCGGGGCGACGAACCTTCAGTCGCTCCTCGTCCTTCTGCAGCACCTCAAGCTCTTTGGTATACTGCTGCAGTTGCTGCTGTGCGTGGGCACTCGCTCGTGTCTTTCCTCCCGCCACTTGCTTGGGCTGCAATGCTGGGAGTCTTCATCGACCGGTCAGTTCGCGATGGAGCATATGACAGCACTATTGCCTAGTAACGTACTGAAGAGAGAGCGCTTGTAGTCGAGTCTTCCCCACTTTGTGCTGCTTCTGTCTCCTTTTCGGCTTGATTGCAGCTTCAAAGTCGGCCTTGACGGTCAGCCACAGTGGGGAATCCATCGCGAGAACCTTCGGCTCAGCTGTAGCAGGTTGTATCGGTCCTCGACCGCAAGCTGGCGACACAGCATCTCGCGGAGCCGGTGGGAGTCTCGTTGTTACTCGTTGCTCCATTCCGCTCTTGTCTGTATACGGAACGTCTTGGTTTTGGCTGGCGATCGTCGGCGTCTCCGTCCTCCTTTGCCGCCGCCGATCGCGTTCTCCAGCCGCGAGTCGTCTTCCATTGGGCTTTCCGTGACTATTACCCGCCTTCTTCTTTAGTTTGACTTCTCCTGCGTTGCTTATGGGAGCTCTGTGACGACCGGAAACACCATGCGCACGCACTTTCTCTTGCTTTCTCACGCCTGTCGACCCCGTCGAGGAGGACGAGGAGCACGAAGACGAGGACGAGGCGCGGCCCCAGTCGAATGGCGCGCGGAACTCGCCGATCGTCGAGCTGTCCACGCGCAGCCACGGGTACTTGGCCGCCAGGCGCGGCGCCAACTCCCAGCTCGCCATGTTTGCCTTGCCTTCCTGTCCTTTGTCGCTTGTGAATGTGTCCTTTCCTGGTTGGCACAACAAGGAATGAAGGTCACTTCAACAACTGCTGTGGAAAACCGCTGTCTTTTCATTGGGCAAAAAGCGCCAATTCGTATATTGATTGGATGAAAATAGACGAAGCGAGTCATTTTGCAATTTGACAAGGAAGAGAGGCGAGTGAGGAACTACCCAGCGAGGCTGGGCCGGCGCGAGGCCGGCGCGGAGAACCAGGCGTGCGCGAGCGCGTCCTGCGCCGTGAGACGTCTGCTGGGCTCCTTGGTAAGCAGTCCTTTGAGCAGCGCCTTGCCCGCTGGCGAGACACTGCCCCAGGCGGCGTCACTGTCGAGACGGACGTCGGCCTCGACCGTCTTGTCGATGATCTCGCGCTTCGTCTTGCCGTAGAAGGGCAGCTCTCCACGCAGCAGCAGGTACATGATGACGCCTACGGACCAGATGTCAGCCTCGCGCCCGTATCCAACAGACATGAGCACCTCTGGCGCCACGTAGTTGAGCGTCCCGCACGGCATCTTCATGATTTCCTCGGGCAGCACGAGCGTCGACAGACCAAAGTCGGCGATCTTGAGGTCATTCAGCTGCTCTCCGCACAAGATGTTCTCCGGCTTGATGTCGCGGTGCACGATGCCCAGGCGGTGAAGGTACGCTACCGCCTCTAGCAGCGGCTGCATGACCAGTCTCGCCTCGGCCTCCGTGTACCTTGCGCGACCGACGATGCGGTTGAACAGCTCGCCACCACTCACTAACTCCGTCACGATGTAGATGTGCTGTTTATCCTCGTACACGTCGTGCAGCCGGATGATGTTGGGGTGCGTCACGAGGTTCAAGATGGCGATCTCGGTGCGCAGCAGCTCGCGCTCCGGGCCCTGTAGACTGCTCTTATCGATGATCTTGACGGCGTGCGTCGCCCCCGTGGCCTTGTGCGTCGCCTCGCACACCTTGGAGAACTTTCCGCGTCCAAGTTGCCGCCCTACAGCATAGAAGGCGTCGATCGAGACCTTGTCGGTCGCTTGACGGAGCGCCGCCATCCACTGCTGCTGGCTCTCAAGCGACTTGGTGTACATGGTGCGCTTGACGCGGGAACTGCCGGGCTCCGGCACGATCTCGATCGCGTAGAACTTGACGCTCTTCTCCACCAGCGCCTCGGTCGGCTCGGCTTCCACGTAGCAGCCGCACATGAAGGTCACTCCTCTCGGCGCCGTGTCCTCCTTGCTCCTGTTCAACAGCACTCAAGTGGTCAGCCGACGACTATCAAACGACGAAGGAGGCCAGGGATCAAGGCCAAACCTACGCGTAGTAGTACAGGAAGTTTCCGTGCAGCACGTAGTAGCGCTTGATCATCTGGCGCAGGCGCGAGCCGCGCTTCCACAGGTCCCCCGCCATGTGGAGCTGCTCTCCTCCGCCGGAAGTGTCCGGTGCTCCGCGCTGCTTCGTCTGCGACTTGGAGCCGTTGCAGACCAGCGCCGCCGCTGCCGACGGAAACGAGTTCCGGGACACAAGACCGCCAGATTTCGACTTGAGAGGCGCCAGCGACGCTGATATAGCTGGCGCTGGCGAGGAAGTCACCGCGGGGATGGCCAAGACACGCTCCACCTCGTCAAGCGCGGATTGAATCTTGGCGCTGACGCTCTCGATGGAGCACAGAGTCTTGGCTTCAAGCAGGAGCTGCTGTGTCTTCTCCAGCTCCCGACGGGTCACGTTCTCCGTCAATGGAGTGCTTGACGCTCGCTCTCGAGAGTGTGATCGACTGCTGGAAGCACCACGTGAGTCCAAGGAGCTTGGAGAATGAGGCGCGAGCAGTGACGACGTACCCGACGTGAAGGTTCGTGAACGAGTTGCGCTTCTTGCGGGTGTCTGGCTGGTCTGTGCCGGCAGTTGACTGATTACCTGAGCTTCAAGATCGAGACCCGATGAGGTTGGACAGCAACAAGCGTGAGGCTACTACAATCATCATAAGGAGTCGATGACAGTCCGTACGCGTCGATGGGAGCAACTGGAGCAGCCGAAGGATCTTCCGACGGCAGTACACTCATGAGGAACTGCTCCAAGGTGGTATCAAGACACCAGACGTTAGTCTAGACACCCTCATGTGGACTCTGCACTCAAGCTACGCACATTGGCGATGCCCGGAGTCTTGTCGCACCAGTCGCAGAACTGCTCAAAGGTGAGTCGGCTGTTCTCACCACGCGCAGGAGGGAACGCGAGATTGACGACCGCCTCAATCACATCGTTCTGTGTCGACAGCGTCCGTTAGTGTCGCGTGTTGTATCGAGAACGAGGTGGTGACTGAGGTTCGTACCGCTGAGCTGCTGTTCCGGCGAGCAGAGGGAGCTGGCAGCGGCGTGATCAATTCCAGCGCCGACGGTGGGAACTGGTGGAGCATCGTGAGGAGCTCGTGGCGGGAGATGGAGCCCGCCCTGCAGGTCACGAGTGTTAGCAGGTGGATCTCTGAGCAAGGTGGATCGACAGCGCCGGACGTACTCGCTCAGGTCGTTCAAGTCGAAGATGAGCTTGAGCTTCTCCTTCCGTGAGCCGCGCAGCAGGATGGCGAGCCCGTAGATGAACTCGGAGTAGCCGATGAAGCCTGAGCCGTCCTTGTCGATCACCCCGAACAAGCGCTCTGCGGAGAGAGACAAGCAGCGTGGATCCAAGTCAAGTCAAGGTGACGGATCGATCGCCCAAGCCACCGAGACCAAGTCACGTACCGCCAAGCAGTCCGGGCAGCGGGAAGCACTTGAGGAAGGTCTCCTTGTCGACGGACAAGCCGTTGCGCGCGCTCGCGAGGCCCTTGAAAGTCTCGCGCAGCACGTGCATCTCGTCCTCGCAGAACTTCTTCATGGCGTCGCGCTCTTCGGGGGCCAGGCGCCGCGCCGAGAACTCGCGGCTGAGCGACGAGTTGCCCATGGTCAGCTCGCCTGCGGCCGCTTACTACCTCTCGTGGTCTTCAAGTCGAAGCTAAGGATGCTCCACAACTCACCAAGAGTGCAACGAACCGGCCGAACAGTGAAGAAGCGCGGTCTAAATGTGACTGCGACGAGAGGAGCCTGAATCTATTCTTGAAGCGCGCGATCGGATGCCGTCACAGTTGGATCGAGTTCAACCAACCCGACAAGCCAAGGAGGATATGCCGATCCGACATGGAGCCTGACGCCTAGCACGTCGATGAAAGGATGCAGGCGCCGTCCCACCGCTTCTTGAAGTACGCGCTGAGCGCTCGGCCGTCGTCTACCGCGTCCACGAGCTGCTGGCGGCGCGAGTTCGCCAGTTTCCGCCCTCCATTCCCTCGACTGTCAAGCAGATCATGCTGCTGCATCGGGTCGTGCTCGATGTCGAAGACCTGGACGGCGTCCGACACCTCGCTGAAGTATTGCGCGCGCAAGTAGCCCATGATGACGGCGCTGTTGCCCGCCGGGTTGTTGCAGTAGACCGGACGCTGGCCGAACCCGTCGACTGGCGAGCGCTTGAGTGACCGACCGACGCCGCTCTGCACGAACCCACCGTCCGGTACGCCTACAATGTCTGCCAAGGTGCTGAGCAGGTCTGACTGGGACGTTGCATCGTCCAGTATCGTGCCAGCAAAAGCTCCAAGCCGTCCTTCGGCGATGATGGCGCCTGCAACCCGCGTGGTCGCCACTTGATCTCGCTCTGGAGTCGCGCTGCCTTGCTCCGGCGCCTGCCCGTGGTCTCCAACGACGACCACGATCGTGTCTTCCAGCACGCCGCTGGCCTTGAGATCGTCCATGAAGGAGCCGAAGACGAGGTCCGAGAAGACGCGCATCTCGGCGTAGTCCTGCATCAGCTCGGCGTGTTCGTGGCCGACGTAGAAGGCCGACAAGTCGGGTGCCTTGTTGGACTTCAAGAAGCGGAAGTACCAGTCCGGCCGCTCCTCGAACGGCACGTGGCTCGAGATCGTGTAATGCGTCACGAACCACGGGTTGTCGCTTCGCAGCGCTCGCTTGACTGGCCTAGAAGTCTCCGGGATGGAGATGGTGTCGTTGCTGACTGTCGCATTGACTCCGAGTGTGTTGTTGACTGCAGTCGGCTGCTTCTCCAGCTCCTGCGCTTGGATCTCCCGCTGCCGCTTATCGCGGAGCAAGTGCGAGAGAACGCCGAGCGACAAGTCGTCGTGGACGCCCCAGTACGTCATGACGTGGTTGCCTCGACCCACATCCATATGCATCTCGGTCTCTGCGATCTCGGCGATCTCATGCATGTCGACGACGTCGTCGAAGCCGTGAGCAGGCAGAAAGACGTCCCAGTCGTCATAGTCGGCGCGTGTTCCAGTCGAGAAGAGCGTGTCGTACCCCTGAGCCTTGAAGAGCTGCGGTAACCCGGACAGCTCCGTGTCTAACCTCCCGCCGGTCGTCCCCGTGTCACTCACACTGTCGTACGGCACTTGGCCGAAGAGGATCGTCTCGATCGACCGGCTTGTGCGCCACGTGGACCACATGTTGCGGAACGCCACGCCGCGCTTCGCCCACTTGTCGAAGCTTGGAGTTAGCGTCACATTGGGCGGCAGCATGTGCTCCGCTTGGGCTTGAAGCAAGTACCGCGAGTCGCGTTGTCGAAACGACTCCATGACCAGGATGAGTACATTGGGACGTTCGTCCGGTCCGACATGGACGTCGAAGGTCAGCGGACCTTTGAACCCGAGTGTCCGGCGGTAGAGCGAGTCTCGGTCGAAGAACTCGGCGACCTCGGACTCGCGGTCCACCAGCTCGCTGATTGGCTTGGTCCGCTGGTACCGCTGGTGGTGCATGACGACGTAGTTGACGCCGAGAAACAGCCGCACAGGCTCCGTCAACGTCGGGTTGAGCGCGAGGAGCGCGACGATGGACGGCGCCGCTCTTGACACTGCCAGTGTGAGCATGAAGAGCAGCGAGACGGCCGAGCCGAGCAGCACTCGTGGCGATACATGGCGTTGCCCTGACGGTCTGGCTGATTGACTGCCGGCTCTGACGGTCCTCGTGACGGTCGAGGACGAGGACAAGGGCATGGCAACAGTCGCCACGACCTCCTCCCCCCCCTCGTCATCCTCCTCGACAACCCCCGATTCGTGCTCATACACGCGTTCGTACGCTCTGGATGCCATATTGGAGGCCGATGAACGCCGCTTGAGACCGGCGTAGCCGTGATCCCACTGCCGATGGAGCGCCGCCGCGACGTCCCAGTCCGCCAGGTTGATCCAGCTGGCACCTAACAGCCCGACGAGCACCGTGAGTGCGAGCATTGGCAGCAGCGTCAAGGCGGCCTGTCGCCACTCGTCGTCGTCCACTTGGAATCCTGCGACGGCGGCGTCTCGCTCTCGCACAAGCAGCGCCGCCAGGTTGGCCGACACGCGCACCTGGCGCGTGCATACCGTCACGTGGTCGATACTGGGAGCCAGCACCGCTACCAGGTATGCTGTTGAGTAGACGGCGAAGCGCGTGAGCTCGCTTGTGGCGGCTGCGACGGCTGCGATGAAGCGCCGGGCGGCTGCTGCTGCGCCTGCTGGCCGGTCTTGACCGGCGTTCCCAGCAAAATGAATAGCCCGGCCAGTTGTCGGAGCGGTGGTAACCTTGTCGAAGAGGTAGAGTGCTCCGCAGAGCACGATGCACACGCACAGGTCCTCCAGCAGGCCGAGGAGAAGCCCGCTCGCTGTAATGATCCACGTGCGCTGCCACGCGCTGGCCCACTTGTCGAGCACTACTGACGCCGCACGAGCACGTAGGACGGAGCAAGGGATGGCGTAGAGAGACGAGACGAGCGCCCAGTCGGTCCAGCGGTTCACGCGCAAGAAGACGGCGGCCCGCAGCCACGCGCGCTCGCGTATTCGGCCGGTCATGGCTTCCGACACTTGGCACTTCACATGTTGCTCCGATGATATCCACAGTACAGTGATGCGTTGAAATAGTGCGCTGTTGAATCAAGAAGCGCACTATTTTAACTCTTCACTGTACGTTTCCGAGTCCATCGTGACAAGCGTACCGTAGAAGACAGAGATGGGTACCAAACTGGACAGATCAATGGATCGGAGACGGGGAGTGCTTGATAAAGTATCGGTTTCATCGTCGGGAATTTGAAAGGCCAGCACCGGGCCAAGGCAGCCATTTAGGGCAATGGAAGATCGCAACAGGTTGCCGACGAGTGCTCTTGTGGTCAAGCGAGTTTTGGCCCGCGGTCGGTGCTTTTGGTGAGTCCCGACGCGACATGACACAACGCGACACGAGGAGAAAAACAGCAAAAATCTGCATTTTATTCAGCTAATATTCAGTTTCTCTTGGCGGCTCAAACTGGCCAACCAGCACCTCCTGTTCGCAGCGCTCTCTTGGAATTGTAGCGGAAGATCGGCGAGTGGGTTTTCACTTGAGCAGAGTATGCCGCCGTATCGTGTCGTGTCAGACTTGCATCCGAAAGGTCGTCCACTTATTTCCACTCATACAGAACTGTACTGTACAATCTCACAGTCAAATCGAGCACAAGCGATTCTTACTTTGCCAAAAATGGGTATCATGGGTGGCTACAGTCCCAAGCAAATGCTTGACGGGTGGCTCGCGTGCGTCCGATCCCATTCTCATACAGTCGGTCAGTTTGTTCCCCCGCTTTCGTCAAAGCAAAAGATACCTCTGCGTGTCTTTGGCATTTTTTGGCTGCTCTGAAGTAGTAACCCATTTTGGCGGCGTCATTTTCAGCGCCGTCTCTGGCGGTGTCTTCTCGAGGGCATCGACGCTTCCAACCACAGCACTCGGTTGAAGAGCGGCGGCATTGCGCGATCTCTTTCCTTGGAGGAAGGCGCTTGAAGACCCCCGTGCGGCACCGTGTTTTGCGCCAGTCACGGCGCGAATGTGGCCTTGTTTTGCAATTTCTCCGGCCCGACGCAGCTGTTGAACCGTGTCCATCCCCGTCGAGAAAAGTCCCATCGAATTTGACAGGGTCGCGGGGCCGGAGTCAGTCGGCCATTTCATACAAATTCCAAGTAAATTCGTCGTCTGAGACCCGCGCAATATGGGTGTGCTTTCAAGGGCAGGGGAGAGAGGGCTGGGGATGCGTCATTCGACCTCTCGATTAAGTATCCATCTCTCGAGGTGGGAACGAACGAAAACGAGAGGGAAGGCGCTGGAGGAGTGTTCTCTGGCGGAAAGGCGGCGCAGCTTGCCGCGCATGGGAGTCGCGCGCCAAAGCGGCTTTTGCGGGGAAGCAGACACCTCGAGGAGCGGAAGCGGAGGCCAAGCGCAAGAAGGAGACGGAGGACGACGCCCAGCCCAAAGGCCCACGCCAAGTCCATCGCCTGCTGTGCATACTCGAGTTCAAGTCGGGCAGCGCCAGTCTCGGTATCTTGCACACACGCACGCATACACCACACCACACACGTCGATAGATAGAGAAGAAGAAGGGAGAAAGAAGATGGAGGACCAGCAGACCAAGGTGCGCGCGCTGTCTGATGGGTTTGGGTGTGGCGGAGGGAGGCGGAGACTGACTTGACGTGATGGCGGGGCGGGGCGACAGATTTACGTGCCGGACGCCGAGGTGAGCTGGGTGGAGGCGAGCATCACGAAGGGCCACCTGGTGAACGATGAGACGGTCGAGGTCGTGCTGGACGCGGACGAGTCGGAGGAGATGGCCGACAAGCACCCGGTCGCCGGCACGATCCGCAAGATCAAGGTGCGCGCTATTCTTTTGGGTCGCGACGAGCCGAAGGATTGCGGTGACTGACTTGACGTTTGTATGCTTGTTTGATGCCACACAGAAAAGCACGATGCTGCTGCAGAACAAGCTGCACTCGGCGGACGGGATGGACGACATGGTCAACCTCAACTACCTGCACGAGCCCGCCATCCTGTACAACCTCAAGCTGCGCTACCTGCGCCAGATCCCCTACACATACACCGGCCCCATCTGCATCGCCGTCAACCCCGTACGTTCCTCCTCGCCACTCGATTCCCTGATATAAGCAGCATGTACTCACCTCACTCGCTCTCTCCATATCATGAACGGCAGTACTCGTGGTTGGACCTCTACACGCGCGAGCTGCAGGACCAGTACCTCGAGCGCGACCGCAGCGAGCTCCCGCCGCACGTGTACGCCACGAGCGCGGGGGCTTTCCAGCACATGCGCATGTTCGGTGAGGACCAGAGCATCTTGGTCAGCGGCGAGTCGGGCGCCGGCAAGACGGAGACGACCAAGATCCTCATGTCGCACCTGGCGTCGGCCGGCAGCAACTCGGTGGACGAGGCGTCGTCCAAGGAGGCGACCATCATTGAGCGCGTGCTGGACGCCAACCCGCTGATGGAGTCGTTCGGCAACGCCAAGACGTCGCGCAACGACAACTCGTCGCGCTTCGGCAAGTTCTCGGAGCTCCAGTTCAACGCGATCGGCCAGCTCGTCGGCGCCAAGTCGCGCACGTACCTGCTTGAGAAGTCGCGCGTGTCGATGCAGGGCCAGGACGAGCGCAACTACCACATTTTCTACCAGCTGCTCGCCGCACCGGAGGAGACGACGGTCAAGGTGCAGCTCGCGGGCATGCAGGCGTCCGACTTCCCGTTCATCCGCCCAGTGGGCGACAGCAACGTGAGCGAGGGCATGAAGGACGCCGAGCGCTTCGCCGTCACGCTGCGCTGCCTGCAGACGATGGGTGTGTCGGCGGACGACCAGCTGAGCATCCTCAAGGTGGTCGCGTCCATCCTGCACCTGTCGCGGCTGTCGCTGGAAGCGCTGCCGGACAACGAGGACGCGTCGCGACTCGTGGGCGACGACGGCAACATCCGCACGAGCGAGATCGTCGCGCAGCTGCTCGAGTTCCCGCAAGAGGAGCTCGAGCGTGCGCTGACGCAGCGCCAGATGTCGCTATCGGCCGTGACGGAGACGTACCACGTGCCGCTGACGGTCTCGCAGGCGCAAGGCGCGCGGACGGCGCTCGGCGTCGCGCTCTACTCGCACCTGTTCTCGTGGCTCATCCACCGCGTGAACCTGTCGACGTCGGCGCCGAACGCAAGCGTGGCCAACAAGATCTGCATCCTCGACATCTTCGGCTTCGAGATCTTCGAGAAGAACTCGTTCGAACAGCTGTGTATCAACTACGCGAACGAGAAGCTGCAGCAGAAGTTCACGCAGGACGTGTTCAAGTCGGTGCAGACCGAGTACGAGGAGGAGGGCATCCCCTGGACGCGCATCGAGTTCGCCGACAACGCCAACGTGCTCGCTCTCATCGAGGGCCGCTTCGGCGTCATGTCGCTGCTGAACGAGGAGTGCATGCGGCCCAAGGGCAGCGACGCCGCGTTCGCCAACAAGCTGCGCGCGCACTACAGCGACAACGACCGCTTCGACGTGCCGCGGTTCGCGCGCGACGCGTTCGTCATCAAGCACTACGCCGGCCCGGTCACGTACGACACGGCGGGCTTCCTCGTCAAGAACACGGACGCGCTGCAGAACGACCTGATCCTACTCATCAAGCAGACCAAGTCGTCGTTCCTCAAGCACCTGTTCCCGGACGAGCACGTTGGCGACGCGATGGGCGGCATCCCGGCCACTTCAGCCGCTGCTGCTCGCCCTCGCGCGCCGCTCAAGCGCAAGAACTCGATCGTGGCCGACACGGTCGGCACGCAGTTCAAGAGCCAGCTGAACGGCCTGATGGAGGACATCCGCCGCACGAACGTGCACTACATCCGCTGCATCAAGCCAAACGGCAAGAAGAGCGCGGCGCTGTTCAACAAGCTGCGCGTCACGGAGCAGCTCCAGTGCGCCGGCGTCGTCGAGGCCGTGCGTATCTCGCGCATGGCGTACCCGAACCGCATGCTGCAGTCCATCTTCCTGGAGCGCTTCCGCGGCATCGCGTCGTCCATGGGCGACGTGGCGGCGCTCAAGGCGCTCACGGCCACGTTCGAGGCCGGGGACAACACGCTGGAGCTCGTCCGTGAGCTGCTGGCGAACCACCTGATGCCCGGCAAGGAGGACGAGTACCAGATCGGTAAGACGCGCGTCTTCTTCCGCTCTGGCGCGCTCGAGGCGCTCGAGGAGATGCGCTCCCGCCGCTTCAACTCGGCGGCTGTCGTGCTCCAGCGGTACTCGCGCAAGTGGATGGCTATGGCTATCTTCGCCAAGACCAAGCACGCCGCGGTGCTGGTCGAGTCGGTGTACCGCGCGCACCGAGCCAAGATGCAGTACAAGTCGATGCGCGCGGCCGCCATTGTGGTGCAGGCGTACTCGCGCCGCATGCGCGCGCAGAAGGCGCTGGTGCAGCTGCGCGAGGAGTGGCGCGCGACGCAGATCCAGAACATGTTCAAGATGGTTGTGGCCCGCCGCCGCTACCGCAAGATCACCAAGGCGATCGTGACGATTCAGAGCGTGGTGCGCACGTTCCTGGCTGTTCGCTCGTACGCCGTGCTGCAGACGCAGGCGAAGGAGGACGCCAAGCTGGAGAACCAGATCCAGCTGCTCAAGAAGCGTCTGCAGCAAGAGCGCGAGGCGCGCCTGGCGCTCGAGCAGGAGGCGTACGGCAACCGCACGTCGATGCACATGCGCAGCGAGGAGGCGCTCGAGGACGCCGACTTCGTGATCGACCAGCTCCGCCGCGAGAACGCGTCGCTCAAGGAGGCCACGACCAACCTGAAGGCGTACGGCGCGCAGCTCCGCAAGGAGAAGGAGGTGATGGAGCGTGGCGCGTACGTTAACGGCGCGTCGTTCGCTGCCGCCAACCAGCGTGCAATGAAGCTCCAGGAGGAGAACGAAGCGCTCAAGGCGGAGCTCGCGCGCTACAAGACGGGCCATCGCAACCTCAAGGTGCAGCACGCGAGCGTCATGGAGAAGATCTCGCTGATGCAGGGGAGCCTGACGGAGGCGCACGGAGAGCGCACGGCGCTGCGCCACACGGTGGACCACCTGAAGCAGCACACGGACCACCTCGAGTCGGAGAACGTGGCGCTGGCCAAGGCGAACGCTCGCCTGCGCCTCATCCTGCGCCAGGACCCGGACTTGAGCCGCAAGCACCGCGACGAGGTGCCCAAGCTCACGAAGCTCGCGCTGGCTGCCAAGCAGGCGCCGCCTCCGCAGCGTGCAGCTAGCGTCAACAAGCTGGGCATGTACCCCGCTACCGCGACTCCCCCGGCCAAGGTCATCGAGCTGTCTGCTCCCAACACGAGCATGCGCATCTCGCTGTCCAACCTGCACCCCCCGGCGCCGCCGACGGCTTCGTCGTCGTCGCTGATGACGTCGTCGTCCATGTCGGAGCACCTGTCTGGCGCGTCGTCGGCGCAGATGACGCCCATCAAGCGCGCCAACTCGCTGTCGACTGCCAAGAAGCCGCAGGAGGTGGCCAAGACGCAGCGCGTGGTCAACATCCGGGACATTTCGTCGGCGACGGCGAGCGCTTCCATGACGATCGACGCGGCCGTGGCCAACACTGCCGCGGCAACCACCAAGACGTTGTCGCCGCCCGTGTCGCCGAACCCGGCGGTCATTTCGCCGACGTCGCAGGTTGTGGCCGAGAAGTCGTTCATGGCCGCGGTGCTGAATGGCGCGGGCATCAGCGCGCACCTGAGGCGCCAGACGGCGACGACGCCGTCCAACTCGCCTCGCCTGATGCCGGCGGCTGCTCCGCACGCTGCTCCGAGCGCCGCCCCGCCCGCGATCCGCCAGCCGACGGGCAACGACGGCCCGATCGCGTCGCCTGGCAAGGTCATGGGCATTGTGCTCGAGGACGACGGGTACGAGAGCGGCGACCGCGTGAGCTTCAGCGTGACGCTCGGCGTGGACCTGGCCGAGGACGCCAAGCAGAAGGAGCAGCAGCAGCAGCAGCGCGGCTCGCTCACGGGTCCTCCGGGCGGCCAGACCAAGACCAAGACGCGCGGCCGCCGCAGCTCGTACGATCGCCAGGAGGCGTACGGCGAGGGCGGCCGCAGCTCGTCACTGCGCCAATCGTTCACGGGCGGCATGCCGACGGGCAGTCGCAGCGGCCGGTCGCGTCGTGGCTCGTACGACGGCAGTGAGAACGGCGGCGACTTCCCGCTGCGCAACTCGTCGCTGCGCCAGTCGTTTACGGGCGGCAACGCGAACACCAACGCCAACTACAACAACAACAACAACGGCGGTGGCAACCGCACGGGCCGGACGCGGCGCTCGTCATACGACCGCAGCCACTCGTACAACAACGGCAAGCACCGCAACATGGAGACGATGAGCAACACGAGCACGGGGAGCGGCGGCAAGCACATTGAGCTGTGAGCTGTGAGCCGAGGCGGTGCGCGTCGAGGATGACCCAAGAAGAGCGGAGCGGTGTGATGTTCTCCCAGTCGAGGACACAGAAGTTTAGGATAGCCAAGCGGCCGAAGTGTCGAGCCAGCAGAAACACAACAAACAAATGTATATATGACGATTGAATGGACATGCAACGAGCGGAGAGCAAGGTGACGAGCTGGTGTTGTCCGGTGGTGCTTTGGCTGGTTCGATCTCCCGCTACGAGATCTGCCATTACGCCATGAGTCGCCACCTTCGCGTGGACCTGGTCGAACTGGTCGCAGGGTAAATGTAGCCATTGTACCAAGCTGAAGTGTACAGAATAGAGAGCGGCCCACTAATTCAACCACTTTGTGAGTGTTGGGTCCATAAACTGAGTGATGGTCATGAACCTAGTTGAAGCAGCTCGTTCGTGTGCTCGAATGGCTCACTTCATCGGCTCATTCCGCAACAATCCATCTCCGCATCACACGCGACCATGTCCGAGTCCAAGACTTGCCAGATCTGCTTCGAGGCAGACGTCCTCATCGCCGGCAACGCCGACATTGGCGGCGCTCTGTGCCGTCGCTCGTGCCCCGCCCACGTCTGCGTCTCGTGCCTCGCTCGCCACGTCGAGGTCTCGCTCCAAGGCGGCTATGCTGGCGTTCTACCGCGGATCCGGTGTCCAATCTGCCTACTCCCCATGCGCGTGGGCCGCTGGACACAGGCGCTTACATTGGAGCCGGCTCCACAGAAGCACCCGGCGTTGCTCGGGACATTCGAGCACCGGTGCAAGCAAGCCTGCATGCTGACGCCCCCGTGCTGCCACAAGTTGCGCTACACGCACCTGCCGGGGCGCGACGCCAGTGCCGAGGTAGTCGACCACTTTAAAGACGACCCGAACCTGCTTGAACCCGAGGTGATCGCCTTCCACAAGCTCGTCGCTCGCTTCTGCGGTCACCACATCGACGCTCAAGACGTGATCGCGTATGCCATCGACCACTTCAAGATGAAGGCCATGCGGGACTTGGTGGAGCGTACACTACCTCGCATCGCCGACAGCGAACGGCGCGCTCGACTACAACTCGCGTTCGTGCACAAGTTCCCCAACATCGAGACGCGCTGCTGCAGGTTCGCCATGTGCTTCAACTGCAAGCGGATCGGGCACCACGACAAGTGCGAGGAGTTCGAGCACGCGGCGGACGAGTCGCAGTGTCTGGTTCGCTGCCGCAACTGCCGCGTGATGCTCATGATGGTGCAGGGCTGCGATTGGGTCACCTGTGTGTGCGGATTCGCCATGTCGTGGCGGATGGAGGTCAAGCTGCGGCGACTGGCCAAGGCCAAGGCGCTGCAGGTCGACCTGTTCGACAGGAGCGCGGTGGATGACTGGCAGAAGACCCACAACCGCGTCGACAATATGCTGGAGGAGCTGAGGGCCAAGCACGAGGTGGCGAGGAGGCAGCGACTGGACGCCTGGATCCAGACGCACAAGCGGCTCGTGTACCGCTCGGTGGAGCGGTGGGTGTGGCGCCGCCGCTTCTCCGCTGCGCTCGAGTGGGCCGAGAGAGAGCTGTACTGGAGCGCGTACTACCGCGCGCACCCCGAGGAGGTTTCGCTGGTCGAGGACGAGGCCTCGGCCTTCTTCTCCATCAGCGTCTGACTGGGTGGGAGGTGTTGACAGAGAGCTGCAGGGCGTGTAATCGTAGATGAGTTCACGAACTCTTGTCAGTTGAGCACGAGTCAGCAACCAAGAGAGAAATAGAGAGTCATGGTGGATTGGTGTCGTTGAGTCACTCCAAACTCGTCATTACCAGCCCTAAAGCAGCGCCTCCTTGAGACTTTGTTGACGATTGGGAGATGCCGATGGCGCGAACGTCGAGCAGCAGGTCATTGGACTTGGCCGTGGACACGAACAATCGCCCAGGCATGCGGTTGGCGTTGGTGCTGTCCGAGATCCCGCAGCCCCCGATGGCTCCGACCTCGGCCTCGACTGCAACGGTGCGCACGCGCTTCGTGTCGACGCTGCCCAGGTCGTCGTTGACTCCTGGCGTAGACAAGGCACCGTCTTCCTCGAAGTCACCCTCCGGATCCAGCCTGCGGTTGAGCAGGTGCGCCGGGTGCTCCGCCTACCTGGCCGTGATCCTCGTCCTCGTGGCGTCCACCGCCGTCGGCTTCGGGTACATGGTCTCGTGCGTCGCGAGGCGGCCGTGGCGCCGATCGGCTTCGTGCTGCTCATCCCGATGCTCATCCTCGGCGGCGTGCTCGTGGACCCCAAGACGATCCGCGACTACCTTGTCTGGCTCGAGCACCTCTCGCCCTTCAAGGACAGCTTCGAGGCCATGATGAACCTCTTCTGGTCGCGGGTCGACGCCATCTCATGCTACCCGGCGGCCACGTGCACCACGACGACCGGCGCCGCCGTGCTGGTCGCGCGCGGCTTGCTGGACTGGACGCCGTGGACAGCGGACTGGCTCAACGCCTGCTTCCACTCGTCGGACTCGTCGCGCTGCTCATCCTGTGAGGTGAGGCAGAAGCGAAGATGGGTACAGTGGTGAACGTCACATAACTCGATGTCCCGAAGATAGGAACGCAGTCCTTAATTTAAGTCCGTCCAAAAAAACACCAGAAATTCTGGATTTTCCTGAGTCTCCAAGTCCGATTCAAATTGAATCTCAAAATCAAAATCAAATATTTCGTAAAATATCGTTTTCAGATTCAAAATATATACTCCCTCTGGATAAAAAAACTGTCCGATTGAAAACAGCGTCGGATAAAAAACTGTCCGCTTCAAGAACAAATTTCATTGGATAATAAACAGCTTGATGCAACCTGATTGGCTTACATTTTTCAAATCTGTGGAGAATCAAATAACCACACTGATAAGGTTTTATTATGACTTCAATTTGTATAGTATCTGTTCAGAGTGGCTGGTCAGTTGGCATTCTCGGAGCCAAAAATGCAGCTATATTACTCGACAATAGTATTAATCGTCGGCTAAAATGACGCTAATGCCCGGACATGTTTTTGTTATAGTGGGTTTCACAGAAAGAGCAGCAATATTCTCATTTTAGAGATATCGGACAGTTTTTTTGATCCGGAGGGAGTAGTACGTAGCATTCGATTTAACTTTAACTTGGTTTTTGTAGGAAGAGGGAAGCCCGGATGACTTCACGGTTGCAAATCACGAGAACACTTCGAGACCCGCCACCAAGCGCTCACACGCCATGTTGGCTGCACGCCTGCCGCGCATGCCGCTCTACGCGCACTGCACCGCCCTCACTACAGTGTGTTTCGCCATTAAGCACGGGGTGAACCTGAGGCAACTCTAATCGTTTATCGTCGCATTTTCGAGGTAGACCAACACAAATACTATTCTGAGTCCCAGCTTTGCATAGCCTTGGCAAATGAATAATCGATGGGGTGTGCTTGATGGCGAAACTTACTGTACTAACCGAGCGTGGCGCACAACTTGGCTGAGTGGCCCGTCGCCGCCGGCGCGCTCGAGCTCACGCCCAGCTACTCACCGATACTCGACCTCATGCCGCCCAACATGTACCTGCCGATCGGCCCGACGCCGCCAGCCACTGTGTACCCCCACGAACACCCGATCTCGAGCCCCGTTGGTGTAACGGGGCGATGTCCCCTGTTGCATTAGCGGGTGCCTTTGTGGCACGAAGTTGCATTTGTAGGTAGTTTAAGGATGCTATTGCATTTGTAGGTAGGTTTAGGACGTACGTCGGGTTTTCCCGGCGTGGTGTGGTGCTGCTTTGCACTGATTGGACGATATTTGAGACGCATCCCATTAATGGCCTATCAGAGGCTGCCACCGCATTTGGATGGCCTAGGTTAAACCTCCAGGCTCCGCCCAGGGGGAAATCTCACTCAGAGTTGAAAACCCCCCAAGCTTCCTAGCCTCGGTCACCCAAGACTTCCTCCGCTTCCTTGCACGCGCATGTGCAAGCCAGTGCGTGCCTTCTGTCCGGTTTCAGTCGGCACCCTGAACGTCGACTGCTTTGTCCCCTGCGGCGGCCTGCCACTCAACCTCAACTGCTGTGGCGCGGGCCTGCCCTTTCGGGCTCGGCCCCGGCTGCTCTTCGCAGCCCAAATTGACGCCGTGGACGCCTCCGGGACCGGCGACTGCCACGCCACCAACCTCGCGTCCACCACCCAGATCTACGCGGCACACCACCCGCTCGCGGCTGGTGCTTCTACATTCTCACACCGGCCAACCCGGCGTCCTTCCGGATGCGGGCGTGCTATGCAGGCTGTACAGAGCGTCTCATTCAGCGCCTCCGCAAACATAATGGCGATGTCACTGGGGGCGACAAGGCGACAGACTCCAACGACCATCGGCCATGGAATATGCTCTGTATCGTGACGGGCTTCAGGGACAAGAGTGAAGGTTTGGTATGTGAGGACACTTTTGATGACACAATTTAGGGGCACTATTTGTTTTTCATTTGTAGCTGACATTACGAACTTTCCTGACATGTAATAGTCGAGTCCGACCTCATTCGCGCGCAAAAGGACCTCCACGGCATGGGTGTGGGAACACCCGGTTCTGTGAAGCGCAAACTCATCGAGCTCTTTCGTCTGATCAACTCGTCCGCATGGAGGAAACACAAGCTCCGCATCACGTTCTCGACCCCGGAAAGCATAGAAGTGCCAAGAACGGCCTTGACCCCCCCGCAAGCGCTGGCCCAAGCGTATGCGCTGCGAGACGAGGGCGGTGCCGGACCTGGTGCGCATGGTCAACCGCGAGACGCCCTACTGCGAGCCAGCGACGCGCTCAACCGTGGTGCTGCCCCTGCAGCGCGACCTGGCGCGCGTTCTGTTCAGTCGAGTCGACGAGATCACGTGCGTATGCGGGGAGGACTACGTGCGTGGATGCTTCAACGAGAGCTAACAACGTCAGTGAAAGATCTTTGAATGGGTGCGCGAGATTCAACAGTACTGCGGTACTCGAATTTATTCACCATTATTGAGATGAGTCGCATAATCATTGTTATTTCAGTAGCCACTACCCTTATCATGTCTCATGGACAATACGTCATCACAAGTCAGATTTTGATTGGCTGTTATCACTCCCACATTATATAAACCCCTCTCATTGGCTCAAATACGATCTTGTCTGTCGCAAATAGAACGCTGTACCGCTGGCTTGAGCGGCTCCATTCAACCTTTTTCTCCGTCACTAAAGGGCTGCTCGATCTCGACACCTTCGCCCCTCGCGCTCTGGTCCGTCCGTAGCCTCCCGCGCTTGCTTCTCCTTCTCCGCCGTCCCTGACCACTCTCAGACTCACCGGTCGCTAGGTACACGGCAAGCATGGGTCTCCTGGTGGAGGGCAGTCCTCTGGACTGGGAGGACGCGCTGGCGTGGCTCGAGCACGTGCGGTCGCACGGCATCGACCAGTTCCTGCACATCTACCGGCGCGTCAAGGACATCGAGGGCGACGAGCTCAAGTGGGGCGACGAGCTCGAGTACGGCGTCTTCAAGATGGACGCGGCGCGGCGCTCGCCCATGCTGTCGCTGCGCAGCGCCGAGATCCTGGACGAGCTGCGCGCCAAGGAAACCAGATCGCGGCTGGCGCACAAGGGCGGCTGTGTGGACGGCTGCAGCTGGGTGCCCGAGTACGGCGCGTGGATGATCGAGGGGACGCCCAGCGCGCCTTACGGCGGCTTCACGACCGACCTGCGCAAGGTGGAGGCCAACATGCGGCTGCGGCGTGCGCGGCTGCTCGAGGTGCTGCGCGAGGACGAGATCGCGCCGACCGTCACGGCGTTCCCCATGATGGGCGTCAACGACTTCACGTGGCCGCCGACCAAGCCGCACGGCGTCGTGGCCGAGTCGGACTACGTGGGCGACGAGGTCATCAACCCGCACCCGCGGTTCGCCACGTTGACACGCAACATCCGCAAGCGCCGCACGCGCAGGGTCGACATCCGCGTGCCCGTCTTCCGCGACGCGTACACGCCCATGCCTCCGCCGACAGACAAGGAGGAGAGCGTGCACGGCGGCGGAGAGGAGATCTGGAACGCCGAGAAGAGCCGTCCGCTGTACGAGTCGAAGCGCGTGCTGTCGTCGTCCTCGCTGACCGAGGACGGAACCTCCAGCACGGGCTCGGACGACGAGGCGCTGCGCTCGGCGCCTCCTCGCGACGACCTGGACGGAGGCAGCAGCCGCCACCAGCACCACCGCAAGAGCTCAGCGATGACGGCGCCACCGCCGCCGGCCGAGCCGTACCCGGGCTTCATCCACATGGACTGCATGGCCTTCGGCATGGGCATGTGCTGTCTGCAGGTGACGTTCCAGGCCAAGAACATCGGCGAGTCGCGCCACCTGTACGACCACCTGGGCGTGCTCTCGCCCATTTTGCTGGCGCTCACGGCCGCCACGCCGATCCTCAAGGGCCGACTGGCCGACACGGACGTGCGCTGGGCCACCATCTCCGCTGCCGTGGACGACCGCACGCCGCAGGAGCTGGGCGTTGCGGACCCGCCGAGCGACCCGGACACAAAGGCCAAGTACGCCAAGATGGCCGGCGGAGGCGTGAAGCGCCTGCCAAAGTCACGCTACGAGGGCATCTCGACGTACATCTGCAACCACAACGGCGGGCTGGACCCGCACACGCGCACGGACAAGTACAACGACGTCGAGGTGCCGTACGACGAGCCGTCGTTCGAGACGCTGACGGCCAGCGGCGTGGACCGGCTGCTGGCGCTGCACATCTCGCACCTGTTCATCCGCGACCCGCTCGTCATCTACCAGCAGCGTCTGCACTTGGACAATGCGCGCGAGACCGACCACTTCGAGAACATCCAGTCGACCAACTGGCAGACTGTGCGCTGGAAGCCGCCTCCGCCGCTACCCGCGGACGCCAAGGAGACGGACCAGCACGTGGGCTGGCGCACCGAGTTCCGGTCCATGGAGATCCAGCTGACGGACTTTGAGAACGCGGCCTTCACCGTCTTCATCGCGCTCGTCTCGCGCGTCATCCTCACGTTCGACCTGAATCTGTACATCCCGCTGTCGCGCGTCAACGAGAACATGGAGGCGGCGCACCGCGTGAACGCCGTCATGGACGAGAAGTTCTTCTTCCGCTGCCACTTGGCGCCGCCCGAGGCCGGCGACTGCTCGTCCAAGAGCGGTTGCTGCTCGTTGCACGAGAACCCGGACCGGTGCGAGCCCATGACGATCGCCGAGATCATGCTGGGCAAGGGCACGTACTTCACGGGGCTCATCCCGCTCTGCTACGCCTACCTCGACTTCATCGAGTGCGATGAGGCGACGCGCACGATCGTCTCGCGCTACTTGTCCCTCATCGCCAAGCGCGCGTCCGGCGAGCTGCCCACGGCCGCCACGTGGATGCGCCGCTTCGTGCGCTCGCACCCGGACTACGCGCACGACTCGGTCGTGTCGCCCGCCATCGCCTTCGACCTGCTCAACGAGTGCCAGCAGATCGGCGAGGGCGTCAAGCAGTGCCCCGAGCTGCTCGGAGACTTCAAGATCGAGCCCGTGCGCGGCGGCGCGGCCTACCAGGTGCCGCTCAAGAGCGACGGGCTGGAGTCCTCCAAGCGCCAGCTGCTGCTCGAGCGGTACCTTGGACGCACGACGCCCGGCGGAGTCTGCTCGGCATGCCACGACTGAAGGAAGAAGACCAAGCTGTCGACACGCAGCACGCAGTCAGTCCTCGGAAGTGCTATGAAGAGGACCGACCTGTCGTCTGTCTGTCCAGCCAGCCAGCCAGCTCCCGGTGTTGCTCGATCTGGGAGCGTCAAAGTCGTCGTGTCGGCCCGAACGGCCCAATATATTTGCATGTCTGCACGTGCTGCCTCGCGATGATGCCTGCAAGAGGGCAGAAACAGGAGGGTAAGTGTCATGAGGGTGGTCATGAAGCCTCAAGTTTGCAACTGGTACCTCTGCGAGTCCTTTGGCCAACCCAAGGTGGCTCAGCGGCGGTAGCGGTGGCGCTTGAAGTTGAAGTAGAGGTGCAGGATGCCGCGCTCGAAGACGCTCTTGAAGCCGCGCTTGTGCGAGTACTCCCACTCGCGGTTGACGATCTTGAAGGCAATGTCCTGGTAGGGCGGCCCGGCCGTGAAGCGGATGATGCAGAAGTCGGGCGAGCTCGTCTTCTCGAGCACGAAGCGCGGCGCCACCGTCTTGTCGATCAGGTCCGGGAAGAACAGGTTGAACTTGTAGCCCTGCACGACCTTGGGCGGCGGGTTGTCGTGGTCGTAGTGCGTCTGGTTGTACTTGTTCCAGTCGTAGCCCGTCTTGACGCGGTTGAAGTACCTCGGCTTCCGCGGCTGATACTTCTCGCTCCACTCGGGCATGTCTTCCGCCGCCAGCGCCACCTCGTCGGCCGCTCCAAGCCGGTCGTCCGTCGCGTCTTCCTCCTTGTCCGCGAACGACTGCTCCAGCTCGCGCGCCTCGCGGCTGTCGTCGCGTCCGCCCAGCCCTTCGCGAGCCGCCGCCTGCTTGCTCTCGTCCTCGAACGCGCGCTGCTCGTGCTCGTTCATCAGGTCCGCCAGCTTGTCCAGCATCTGCTCGTGCAGCTCTGTAAGTCTCGCACGCGCCTGGTACACCTGGATCTGCTGCGCCACCTCCTCCCAGAAGCCGACGTCCACCCCGGCCGTGTGTTCGGCGCTCGCGATCGTATCCTCCACCTCCGTCTGCAGCGCTCGCAGCTCGTCCTTGCCCTTGCCGCGCAGCATGTCGGTGATCGTGTCGTTCACCGACTCGTGGATGGCTCCTCTCCCGGCGCTGCTCTCGCTCTGCGACCGTCGCAAGCGGCGGATTCGGTCGTCGCAGACCAGGGCCATGAGCCGCCAGAACTCCGAGTTGACGCCGTGGTCGCCTTCAAGCTCCAGATACGTCGCAATGTCCCCGCGCAGCTCCTCGAGTTCAGCCATGGACAGCACCTCGACGATGGCGAACGGCCGGCGGTGCTCAACGCGCACGCTGGCGATCTCGCGGTCGAACGCGTCGGCGTCGTCCGCGTCCTTGCCGTCCTTGTCCCTGGCGTCCCGCGCCGCGACGAGCAGCAGGTTCTTGGCCAGCACGTCCACGGGCTTCTCTCGGCGCGCCTGGATGCGCAGCTTGGAGCGCACCGTCGTCTGCTGCAGATGGAAGTCCTCTTCCTTCTGCTGCCAGTCGTCGTACTGCTCGGCGTCGCGCAGGCGCAGCTCCTCGCTCTTGAGACGCTCCATCTCCTCCTTCTCGGCCTCGCGCTCCTCGCGGCGCTTGCGCGCCTTGCGGATCTCCTCCACGCGCTGCAGCTGCTGCTTCTTGAGTTCCTTCTCGCTCGGCGGCGCGCTCTTCTTGTTCTTGTCACCCTCGTACTTCTTGGACCACACGAACGGCTGGCTCAGGCTAGAGTCCCCGAACGGGTTCGTCTCGTTCGAGTACCCGAAGCTCGCCAGCACTTTCTCCGCCTTCTTGCGCTGCTTGCGCCGCGCGCGCTCCTCTTCTTCCTCGCTGTCCACGTCGCTGCCGCCGCCTCGGTGCCGCCGCTTGCTCTTCTTCTTGAGCTTCTTCTTGCTGCTGCTCTTCGCTCTGTCTCGAGACGCAGACCGCTCCAGAGACCGCGAGCGGTGGCGGCGACGCGCGCGACGCTCGCTCACGTCGCTGCGCTCGCTGCCGCTGCCGTCCGACTCGCGCCCGCGCCGCCGCCGACGCTCCGTCTCGTCGCGAACGCGGCCCATGAAGGTGTCCTTTCTTGCCTTGGCTTGGCTCGGTTTCCGCTTTGTTGTTGTTTGGTGGAAGGAGGGCAGCACCAGAAGACAATCACTCGGAATGTCACTTTTTCGAATTTGTGGATTGTTCATTTGCTATTAGAGACACCCGCATGCCGCGCGTCGACGCCGGCCATTGGGTGCCTACCAAAACTAGCATAAGCAGGTGACATAAAGCTCTGCTTATACCGGGTTTATACCGGGTTTATCCTCGCGTAAAAAAAAACACCCACCAAAACTGGCATAAAACGAAGGATATGTCTGACCCAAAAAAAGACTTTCACTTCGTTATTGTATGTGGTGACGATATGCCGAAAATAACTTTATGCCCAATCTTACCCCAAGTGTTTGCGCTGATCTCGGCGCAGCCCACACTCCCCGATTCGCAGCCCGGACACACAAGTCGCGCCGTTCAAGGTCCGACGCCGCATGCATCGCTGTTGTAGATCCCCATGGGCCTCCTCTCATGGCCGACGAGACGCACTAACCTGTGTACCTCCCTCTGTACCGCTCTGCTGAGCTGGCAGGAACGATCACTGTCAGATATGACAGGCGGCATGTCGTCCGAGGACCTGTGGATGCTGATGTGCTTCCACCAAGCGACCGTGATCGACCAGCACATGACTCTCCTGGATATCGCTGCCGAGTACGAGCTCCAGCTCGAGTGGCAGCGGCTGATGCGAACACGGCACTACCTGACGTGCGCGAGCCTGGACGTCCCGGCAAATTCGTCTTGGGCGACGCTCTACAGGCACGGGTCGGACATCAACTTCATTAACGCGACCAGTTTCAGCAGGTAAGCTAGCACGCCACCCCATATGAATCGATTTGGTGGCTAACACGGATGACACTAGGCAGGTGTTTGAGAACTTGGTTGCGATCTTCGCTCCGCATTACCCTCTATATGTGCCGAACGCACGCGGCGGTCGGCCTCCTAAGCTCAGGACACATCAAGAAGTGCTTGGACTACTGCTTCTCTTCTACGTGTCCAGCATGGACCAGCAGTCGCTCTGTCTTATCTTCGGCATGCCGCCGTCGACGCTGTCGAGGACGCTCAGCCGCGCAGAGTACGCCCTCGCTGAGGCACTTCGCAATTGCCACAACGCGCGGATCGCGTGGCCTTCCCCGCGCCGTCAAGTACAGCTCGCGCGTCAAGTCGAGGATCGAGAGCCACTACTGAAGTTCACGTTCGGCTTCATCGACGGAAAAAAACTTCAAGGTGAGTCTGCACGTCTGCTGTCATTACGGTTGCCGATCTAACCAGTGATTTGCGCAGGTTCAGGAACCCTCGGCAGCAAATGTACAGAACGCGATGTACAACGGGTGGCTTCACAGCGTTCTGGTGACCGGCACTATCTGCTTTGCCACCGACGGATGCATCATCTGGTGCCGCCACAACTGCCCAGGATCATGGAACGACTCGGATATGGCAGTCGGTTTCATGCTGAGGCTACTCGACACGGATCTGTGCCCTGACCAGCGGTATGGTGTCGTGTCCGACTCGGCGTTCCCGAGCTCGGACAAGATGGTCGGCCGTATCCTGACGCCGTTGAAGGGACGAGATCTGGAGCGCCTTCGGCCATCTCGACGGTCAAAAGCCATGGCCATGAGCAACGCCATCACGTCCATCAGACAAGCTGCGGAGTGGGGCATGGGGTCAGTGAGCAAGGTGTACCATCGCCTGTATCTCCCACTGCCGTACGACCCCCAGCTGCGTGGTGTGCGTCTCAACAACCTGTTCCGCCTCACCAACTTCCGTGTCCGGACGCTTGGGATCTCGCAGATCAGGAACACGTTCGCTAAGACGAACGACGTGCCGATGGACTTGTAGGTTTGACACCATACATCAATATCATTGACTGATTGATAGACATCACGCAACAAATGAGCTCACCTAGCCTTGCCAACACTGACCTGACCTGCAGAAGTCCCGAGGAAGGACAGCGCGGGTTGAAGACCCGAGTCGTTGCGCTCTGGCCGCTCACTTCTTCGTCATTGCGCTCACCAACATCAAGAGCTCTTGCGTTCTGTTCCGGGCCTCTTCTCGATCCTCTCTGCGGCGTTCTTCCGCCTCGAGCTTGTCCTCACGGCGTCGTTGCTCGCGCTCTTCACGCTCGCGGCGCCACGCCATCTCACGCGCCGATTGGTCCTCACGACGGCGCGCTTCCTCTTCGACGTGTCGGGCGGCAGCGCGACGGTCGGCGTCTTCTCGCATGAGCATCATGAGCTGCATCATATCCTGTCCGCTGCGCCCGAGCTGACTGTCATGCTGGTCCATCTTCCTTCTCATGCTTGAGATTACGGTCTCGGCACGTGCTTTCTTCTGCCTCACGTAGCTTGCCTCGTTGACGCCGTGGCTGAGCGCTCGCTTGCCTCGGGCTCGCTCGTGAGTTGCTCCAAGGTCGACACCACCAAGGCGATCCGAAGAGAGCCGAAGGGATGGATACTTGGCTGCTTCGTTGACTTCTTCTTGCTGCCGTGACAGCGCTGTCGGTGAACGAGCAGACGTCTCCGTGCTTCGTGCCGCCTTGGCAGCGTCATCGGCGTCCAGCATCGCCTCAACGAAGGTGAACCGATCTCCCTGTTGTAGCTCCGCAGCGAGCAAAGGGGACGGGGACGCGTCGGCCGGGAGTGACGCGTCGGCGCGGAGATCCACACTTAGCGCCGCCGCCGACGGCGACCCGGGACAGAGAGTACGCCGATGCATCTCGGCGTCGAAACTTGGACTTGTGCCGTCGAAAATGTGTGTCTCGCTGTTGTCTTCTTGAGCCAGAGCAACGCCTGCATTTGCATCATCGAAGTCGTCGTCGGCGTCGAAAAGGTCGATAACTCCAGCTTTGCGGTCAATCGAGACCTTCAACTCCTTGGCAGTCAGGATGTGAGGTGGGATGTATGGGTCGCCAGTCGGCTTCCGCGTCGAGTACAACAGCTTGAACTTACGCCGAAGACTCTCGTAGTCGCGCGGACACCACGATGCGGTCTTGGTCGTGTTGTATCGCGACGCCACGCGCTCCCAGTCGTCCTTGCCGATGGGGAGAGTGTCCCGGACGACGTCGAGCATCAACAGGACCTCCACCATCTTGTAGTTCGGGGCTCCAGCTTGCTTCGGCATGGTGAAAGCTGATGAGGACAGAGGCAGCCGCAGATGGAGCCTGGTGAGAGGCGCTCGTGGCTGGAGAGGCTTGCGTTGTGTCTGGCGCAGCGAAAGGAGAACTGAGAGTGCAGACGGCGTGCAGTCTTCATCCTGGTCAACCTGCTGCTTCCGTCGTTGTCACGCCGGTGATTTTCGCGCGCGCGGGAAATCTACGCGCCAAAACCAGAGCATGTCAGCCTCAGAATAATTACAGAACTGAGCTCATCTCCACTCTAACCGTTGTCGCAGCTGAATGCCGGGCAGTTGACGGTATCGTTCCTGCTGGCGTCAACGCTGCTGGTGCCGACGGCGTCGCTGCTGCTGTCGATGTGGGTGTTGTCGACGGCGTCGCTGCTGCTGACATGGTTGGTGCCGACGCTATCGCCGATGGTATCCACCGCGGTGCTACTAACATGCCTGCCTCTTGTGCCACGTCCGACGCGGCTGACGAAGCTGGAAGGGCCCGCAGCACGAGCGACCGAGGCACCGAGGAATCAGTGCGACGCTGTGGCCGCCGTGCACGCGGTGCAGACACAGCATATTTGTAATTCGGCGCTTCCTTGTCGGAGAAATCGTCGATATGGCACATGGCCACCATTATGGTGCGCTTCGTCGTGAGTAGAAGCTAGTATCCGAAGTGAGGTCGTGCCCAATTCAGCGGAGTCGACATACATCTTATGCTTGACATAAACGACGACGAGTGTAGGTCACACATCTCTTACAAATGGCAAGTAATTCTTTTATGCAGCATGCATTCTTGAAGCGACATAAACCCCAGGGTTAGGTAAGTTTATTGAGACGATTTTTCGGACTCCACAGCATAAACGAAAGTTTATGCGGGGTTTATCCGCGGTTTATCCTCAGCTTATCCTGAGTTTAAAAATCGCGTTATGCAAGTTTTGGTAGGCACCCA
>JAADXY010000213.1:0-35395 GCA_023338065.1 Phytopythium montanum
CAAGCTCTCGTCCGCGTCTGATACCGGCCGCTGGAGCTCGATCACTCCTCGTGGAGGCCACGAGAACAACTGGAAGCGGCAGGAGAAGCAGCAGAGTCGGCAGCAAGAGCGGTTCCCGAGGTTCGGCCCCGGGTTCACGACACCCAAGGCGACGCGGGCCAAGGAGCCATTGGAGTACCCGGATGCCCCGCAGGTCTAGTACATGGTCCAGTCAGTCACAGTCTCACTCGATGCCGTCGACTACCCCCGCGTCGCCTTCTAACCTCATGCAACGCATGGAGGAGCTGCGGATGCGGACTGAACTCAGCTACGACACAACGCGGCGCAACAACGACATCATGACGCAGCACCGACGACCGTGAGCCGCCAGCGTATCATGCCATCAGAGACCACCACGTAGTTCTCAATACCATGAATGACACTATCCATCCTGACGACCGTCGGAGTCTAGAACTGGGGCGTATGGCCATCGCAAAAGTCCACGTCAAAATGCGATCTCATTGAGCGTTCGACCCGCTCCAGTCATATTTACAATGCAGCTTTCCCAGGCGTGGGGCGGAAATACTCATTCGCTGGTCCGCCTTGCCTCAGTTGCACCCGCGCGCTTCCTCGCGCGCAATGGTGCTGGCGTTCCACCTCGAGGCGTCCGTCATGCACTGCGAGCAGAACGTGCGCTTCTTCTCGACGATGCCGCCGCCGCCGAGGCTGCCGTCCCCGCTTCCGCCGGACGAGGACGACGACGTCGACTGGTTAAACTGCGCGGGCGGCGCGAACTCGACGAGGATCTTGGACACGGAGCAGCGCGTGCACACGACTCCTTCACAGCATCGGCAGTTGCGACGGCTCGTCCCCAAAAAGCCGAACGACTTGGAGCAGAGCTTGCAGCGGCCAGCAGGAGCGGAGGAGGACGACTTGGACCCGGATGACCCAAACTTCTGGAGATGCGGAGGGTTCTCGCTGCTCGTGGTGGACCACATGGAGTCGCGAGACGCCTGCGCCATCGCCAGCGTACGGCGCGTGAGCCACGCGAGCTTCTTCATCTGCGAGTGCTCGGCTTTGCGCGTGAAGGACGGCAGCCAGTGCTCCGCGATGCCGTGCAGGAAGAGCGCAGGCGTGGGCGAGGCCGAGCCGACGTCGTAGAACCCGCGCGTGTACACTTCGACCACCGTCGGTGTCTTCTGTCGGAAGAGCGAGCACACGGACATGTTGCCGCGCGCGGCGTCGCGAGCGGAGGGCACCAGGATCGTGGGCAGCCGCGGGAAGTCGACCGAGTGCTGGAGATGGTAGCCGATCGTCTCTCCGCCCGCGGACGTCGCGAGTCCGGTCGCGTCCAGCACGACAAAGTCGACGGCTTGCGGGTGCGCGAGCAAGTGCCATTTGACCTGCACGTGATGGAACGGGTCCTTGTTCGACGGTCCAGCCACAGTGTGCAGCACTCGGCTGTCCACGACGCCGTCCTGCTCGACGAACGCCTTGACGCGCGTGGCCTCGTCGTTGTGCGTTGCCTGCGCGTACATGACGTCCTCTAGCGAGCCGACGATGGCGCCGCAGAGCAGCAGCGACGGCAGCTCGAGCGGCTCGCCGGGCTGCTCGCGCTCCATGTAGATGCGCACGCCCTCCTTCTTGCGGATCTCGTTCCACAGCTTGCTCTTGCCGCCCGAGAGCGGCGACTGCGACTGCGGCGAGTTGCGCTCGGCCTCGTACTGGGAAAAGTTGCTGGAGATGAGCGAGGCCGCGAGCTCGCCCAGCATGGCGTTCTCCTTGTCGGTGCACTCGAGCACCGCGCGGCGCGACGCAAGCGACGCCCAGGAGGATAGCGGAGGCGACAGCGGCGTCGTCGGCATGGCTCTGTCGAGTGGACTGAGAGGAGGGCGGAAAGAGACCGCAAGGGGGCGGAACGTGGCCGTAGCGAACTCGCGTTGGTCCAAACTGGCGAGTCGAGTTGTGGGGCCATGGGGTGGCGAAGTGGCGCTTCGCCGGGCGTGGTCCTCGCCTCGCGACTGGCCGCCAGCGACGACTTTGAGCGTGGTTGTCCTTCGGAGTTGCCAGTCAGCAGGGGAGGCCACAGTGGAGAGAGAGAGAGCGAATGACTCGCTGGGTATCAATTGCAGGCCAGCGGCGCTGGAGCCGAACCGGACACTGTCCGACGACAGAGCCAGTCACCAAAGGAGTTGCCGCGTTTTGGTGTCCAAAAAATTCGAATAGGTCTAGTGTCACTTTTGAGCCTCTACTCTCTTCCGATAACCTCAAGCGTACAATTTTGTACCTATTTTGGAGAAGCGGTTCATTTTAATCTAGCACTCCGACAATGATCAATATCCTGGTAGAGTTGATATATCCCACGTCGGCTGGAAACGGAGGATTGACTGCGAAATTGTGTTCAATGTTGAAGTGCGATGTTGGAAACGGCTGCTTCTTTGCTGCATTTGACACGTCTAAATACAAAATACAAAAATCAATTCAAATGAAAAGCTCTTTTTCGTCAAACTAGGACTTCAAAATCTTGTCTTGGGTGTCTTTTCCGCTCGCAGCGAGCACACACGCAGTCCCCCGAGTCGCCGGAGAAGTCATGCACTAACGCTTGCCAAGGGCGATCGGCGTTGGTGGATCGGACCGTGATGGCCGCTTCATCATGGGCCACGTCAGCCAATCAGGTCGCTTCAACGTCAGCCAGACCGCTTCAACTTGCCCGCATCGCCCCGGCAGTGCCCCTACAGCTGACCACCTCGACCAACCATCGCTCCGCCTCATCGGCCTCGGATGAGTTAGCTTCTCAGGCAGACGGCGTCTCGATGGCTCGACGGCGGCTCCATGAGGCGCCTTCTCCTTCCTGGAGATGGCCACGGAGTCGATCGCTCGCCCGCTCGCTCGCCATGTCAGTCCCTCCCTCCTCGAGCGACATCATCCGGCGGCATGCGTCACTGATCCAGCGAGCCTGTCGCTGTTGCACTCCGTTGTCAGACTGGGCCGAGTGTCGAGCTCGATTTCCCGATAACGCGGCGGATTCGCTGCTGTGCACGCTGACGCGGCGCGCGTCTCTCGATCACCGTGAGTTATAGGGAAATCTCCGCAGCCCGCGCTTTCGTCCCTGCTTGCTCGACACGCACCCAGCTAGCTATTTGCGACGACTCACGGCGCGCACCCAGACGATGGGCCGCGTCCGTCTTCTCTTCGCGTGCACGAGACCTCGGGATGCTCCGCTCGGCCTTGGCGGCGGCTGCCTGAGAGTCTCGTCGGTATGCACGAACGCCTCGCTCAACGTCGATAACGCATGGCGTCGAAGCCATGTGAGAACAACAACACCACGTTAAATTAGGAGATAAACTGCGGCTAAGCGATCTGCGTCCACCAGTCCCGGCTCGGCTCGACCAACTGCTGCCTTGGAATTGGCTGAGCGTTCGACTTGGGAGCCACCTCGTCGGCCGTCTCGCCATCACTGGAGTCACCGCTGAGCGCTCGGCCTTGGCGATAGCCGTAGACCACATCCGCGTCGCTAGGGAGTTGGCTGCTACCGTCCAGGAGCTGCTCCCTGGCGATGGACCGCGCGTCCCGAGCGTCCACTTCGGTGACGCACTCGGAGCAGATGGCTCGACGCTTCTCGAGGACCGTGCGGCCGTCGGGGGCCATGACGCACAAGAGTTTCTTGGCGCAGCACCGAGAGCAGACGGTCTGAAAGCAGCTCTTGCAGGTCTCGCGACTGGTGCCAAGGAAGCCGAAGCTGTGTCGACAGAGCACGCACCGCCCAGGCGTCGGTGATGACGACGACGAGCTGGCGGTGCTCGCACTGCCGTAGCTGCCGTAGCTGCTGCTCGAGCTGCTACCAGTGCTGCTGGTGCTGTCGGTCGAGTTCTTGCGGAGACGCCAGACGAGCTTCTTCATTTGCGCGCACTTGACTTTGCGCGAGAAGGCGAGCCACTGTGTCGCGATGGCCTGTAGCGCGGCGTTGTTGAGCGCCTCGTTCTTGCCGCCAAAGTCGAAGAAGCCGCGGACATACAGCTCGACGGTCGTCGGCGTCTTCTGCCGGTACAGCGCACACATGGAGATGTTGCCTCGCGCCACGCCGTGCGCGTCCACGAAGCTCGGGAGCTGCGGGAACGCGACCGAGTGCGTCAGGTTGTAGCCGATCTTCTCGCGTGTAGCGGGCGACAGGATGGACCCGGTGGCATCCAGTGAGACGTAGTCGCGGTTGTTGTAGAGCCGCCACTTGACGGCTGCGTGGCGGAGCGGGTCGTCCAGGCTCGGACCGACGAGTTCGTGCAGCACCTTGCAGTCTACGAGTCCGTCGTTCACGACCGTCGACTTGATCTTCATGTCGGCGTCTGTAGCGGCCATGACGCCGTACATGATGTCGTCCAGCTTGCCGTCGAGCGTGCCCATGAGCAGCAGCGAGGGCGTGAAGGGCGGCGCGTGGCCCTTGGCCGGCGGCGGCGGCGGCCGCTCGCGGTAGATGCGCAGCTTGTCCTTCCTCCGCATCTCCTTCCAGCGAGCGGTCGAGGACGACAAGTCCGGGTACCCGTCCTTGGTGACCACCATGGTGGCGTTCTGCTGAATGTTGTGGGACACGAGCGTCGTCACGAGACTGCGCAGCACATCGGCGTCCTGGTCCGAGACCACGAGCGACGTCGGCAGCTCGCGGTGCAGACGCGACAAGGCCGTCCGAGGCATTCGGGACCGATGTGTGTGTGTGTGTGGTCGAGCGTGAAGTTTGCCGATTGATGCGGTGGCTTCGCCTTGGGTGATCGATCACTCCGGCCTCTCGCAACGAATGCTTCAGGACTCGGTGGCAGGTGGTCAGCAGGGGATTCGGGAGGCCATTGGCATCCGCAGCCGTCTCTCTCTCTCCAGTCACACACTCAAGCGGCTGGACGCACGGAAGGGGGGGACGCACTCGCCACGGATGGACAGGCATCCTTGTGAGTGTTGGTTTTGACTTGGATTGCGCCTTTTCGCGGTTCAAAACGTGGTTCTTTTTTGACGGGTGGAGCCATTTGTGCAATTTAGCAAAGCGCGTCACGTGAGACTTCAGCCAATCAACATACAGAATGAAATGGCATACTTTATCCAAGTGCCTGGCGGAATCCAGTCAGCCGAAAATCAAATTCCGATTCTCGTCCTGAAAAAAAAAGTGGTGGGATGCAGAATGAAAATGAGTTATACTGCAGAGATGAGTCGCCGTTAAACCCTCGCCAGCTCTTTCTTCACTGCTTGCTTGCTCGCTCGCGGCCGCCTGCTGCTTGACTTGGAGCCGATGACGAGGTGGAGAGCCTAGCGAGAGAGAGAATAGGACAAGTTCATTGTCCGCCAAGATTCCAAGGTCTGACCGCCGAGATCGAGGCATTCGCTGCTTCATCCGCAGATGGAAGTCTCGTCAATGCGAGGGGTGCAATCGACGGCGTCTCGGAGCCGCAAATTGGACCCTCGAGCGTTCAAAGCGAGGGCGTCTGAACATTTCAGCTGGTTACTCAGGCGGTCAAGCTGAAGATGGGCTTGGGTGGCGAACACATACAGGTGGTGTGCAGTGTCCGTCGCTCGAAGGAGCAGCTGGGTTGCTTGGGGAAGGAGACGCTCCCCTCAACTCGCGCCGCGTCATGCAAGAGCGAGCCAATCACCGCGATGGTCGACCGCCGTGGCGCTCAGGTCGTCTCGTGCAAGAGAGCCAAGTTGGTGGTCTTCTCACTGAGAATATCAGGGCCAGTCAGCCTCTGGGAAGTTCCGGCCTGCAACACGGAACGAATCCCAATGGAGGAGGGTACAGTGCACGGCCAAGATGGCAGGTGCTGCATTGCGATCGGACGGAGCCGGCTTCTCATTTGTTGCCCATTGCTGATGACTCCGTTTTAGCTCCTACGATTCAAAAGCTAGCCACTCGCGTCGCGAGTTGGACTCCCACGCTAGTGGCGCGATATCGAACAACGCTGCCAGTTGATGAGTGACCTTGTCGTGAAGTTGAGAGGCTGTTGGCATGAAGCTCGTCGTTCGAAATGTGTTGCTGTCCCTTATCTCCAGTGGCTGCTCCAACCGCTTGTGACGGTCTGTCCTGCAAGCAACTGGCGCTTCAGCGTTGGAGACTGTCGACGAGTCGGTTGTCAGCGGTCGGTCGTCGGCTCGCCGCAGCTCTCTGCTGTTGTCGCCGAACCTCGGGCTCTGGTGATGTTGTGGACGTTGACGAACGACATTGCGGGTTGAGGCGACGGGCTGCTCGCTCCGCGCGTGGGTGGATCGACAATGCAGACAGCCTCTCATTCTCTGGCGGTATCGCGAACAGTACAGTGACGAACTACACAATTGGAGGCGCTGGTGGCGAGAAGACGCATGCGCGAGTGGATCGAAGGCGCCAACAGCCCCCTCGTTGTCTCGCGGTTTCGCAAGCAGCTTGCTTCGCACTTCTGTAGGTGGCGACACGGCTCGAACTGGCGAGCGACAGCTACGGCAGCAGGCAGTTCGACGAGAGCGTGTCAGGCCGGTCCAGCCGCTTGCACTGCTGCAGCCGACGAGCTCGAAGTACCGCTACAGGCAGCGCTTGTGTCACGGAGGTCGAGAGGGTCAAGAAGGAGCGCGCTGGCGTGGGTCGCCTTGTCCGTCTCGACGCACTCACGCTCGAAGTCGACGACGAGAGACAGTCTGCCATGGCACCCTGCTTGACAAGGTTGCCTGTCACTTCAAACCCTCCTATTCTACCTCTGAGCGATGAGATCAAAGCTGACGGCGCTGATGCCGAACCATGGTGTCTGGCATCCGATCCAGGTCGCCTCCACTGGGTGGAGCGAGGCAATCCACACGCACTGCAAGACATTACGGACACGAGCAACTACACTGCGGGCGACTACGCCACCTTGGACTGCGGATACTCGATGTGCAGACGACAGCCACATTTATCTACTCCAAACCTACAGGTCCTTGCGCCGTAGCCGCCACGAGGTTGACGCAGTTCTTGAAGACCTGCCACGAGTAGCGAGTAGCGCGTCGGCTGGTACTTAACTCCGAGCCAGAGAGCCACGAGAGGCGGCACTTGTCTCCGCAGACCAAGTAGTCGATCACATGGTGGCCGTCCGGGAACTCGGTGTGGCAGTTGCGGCCCGACAACACGAGCGTGTCGTCGAGCCAGGCCTCGCAGGGCCCGCTCAGCGTGTAGCCCGAGGAAATGAGCGAGTCGTTGTCCGGGATCGACTGCGTCTCCGTGTTGGGGAACGTCACGCCGCAGTCGAACAGCGCCCCCTCCGTCACCAAGTAGCGCGAGTTGTCGTTTATGAAGGCGCGCAGCGTCGCGTAGCCGCACTCCTGTAGCCAGCTCTACACCTCGATGCTCGTCCCGATGCTCGTCTCGATGCTCGTCTCGATGCTCTGCTGCTCCAGGTAGGCCGGTAGGCCATGCCGTCCACCACGAAGAAGGGCGGAGGGTAGAGCACCACCTGTCCTTCGCCCAGCCCCGTGTCCACGGCGCCAAAATGCAGCCGTTGATCGACGCCGCGCCGCGATGGATGCTGCGCTGCGCGACACCGACGGCACTGCAGTGTACACGGAGACTATCACATCGGATGAGGAGGTCAATCCGGCGCTGTCCGACTGCCTCTTCAGTGCTTGCACAGCCACCAAGCGAGACTACAAGTCGTTGGTCGCCGAGTCGGAGGCCACAGACGCAGGAGAGACTTCTGCAAATGGGCCGCATGCACACGATGGACGTGCACGCCGACCTGGACCACTAACAGTACACGGTGACTGCCTGCCTGGCGCAGCAGTAGCACCACCGATGCGGCCCTCCTCGAGATCCTCGCTGGCTGAGCAGCCGATAGCGAGCAAGCCGATTGCGAGCAGCCCTAAGCAAACGGCGAAGTGAAAACCGAGCCTACGCCAGGCACTGCACGACCCCTGTGCGACGTGGTCTTCGCGGCCATCGACCAGTCTACTGCACGAGAGAACCCAGCGTGCTAGCATCAACCTCGCCATCCGCGAGAGGCGTGCGTGATAGCCAAGCGTGACCCCGACGCCCCCGACGCCAAGCTGAGGATCGCCAGCACGCGGTGGCGTGGAGGGAGCCACAGCGACGTGGTCGTACTCGGACGAGCGTCTTCCCTTCGCCTCGTGTCTCGGGCAACAGCGAAGCGCACCATTTGCCCCCCACGTTGGACCTCGTCGTCCTGGTCGAGCCTGATTCCCGCGACGAAAACACCGTTGCGCGTGGTGTGTTTGCACGCTTGCGGACGCACTTGTTGGGTTCGCGGCGGTCAGGCGCGGCGGGCTCCTCGTGGTGTCACACGTTGGCTGAACCGACCGCTGCAACAAGAACTTCCCCATTGCTCAATCGCCGCCTTCCCTGCTTCACTGCAGAGCAGGAGCGGACGCAACCACCTCCGGAGGGTTCTCGCCAGCGCGTGGTGGGTGCGATTCGGTGGTCCAACCAAGAATGTCAGTGCTCGAGTTCAGTTGTTCGAGCCCCCACCTTTTCATGATGACTCTCGTGCTCGACCTGGTCGACGAAGCATGCCAGGAAGAAGCCCGCCGTCGCGCGATGCTCATCTCGCAATGTAGAACTCGTCGCTCTCCTGCTGCATTTCCTTTCGAACGCAGTCTAGGTTGCCGTGGTGGCTGCTTGAGCATCCGCTGCGTCTCCACGGCATCAATCGGGTCGACGCCTTCATGTTCCGATCGCGGCCCACGTCACCGCCTGTCCTTGGTGGCGCACGGTCGGCTTTCCTGCCTTGAGACCCTGCCTACCGTCGCTGAATCAACTCGACCCGAGTCGAGACAGTGGCTTCGCTGCCAATCGCGACGACTCGCTGCTGGCCCATGCAATCCCTGGATGAGTCGCACCGTCCGCCACGCCCGCCACCAGTCGCGTCCACAGCCGTGCTTTCAATATGAAAAGTGGCTCTCCACGCCATCTCCAGCGACTCCACGCGGTCGGTTCAGCCCGTGGTTTATCCGCGAGCCGACTGGTCTGCCGTTCATTTCCACCCCGTCGTTCTCTGGAAATGCGTCCAGCGGCGCGGCCAGCGTGGCGTTCGTTGCTCGGCTCGTCGCCCGTACTCTCTGGCCTCCGCTGGTGTCAACAGACTCTCCGTGGCTCTCCATGTGTGGACGGTGCCGGAAGAAAATGACTGCCGGCACTGGGCACCTCCGAGCCCACTCGCTCTGGAGCTCTCGAGCGAGCAAGATTCGCGCGTGCCCCGCGCGTGTCCGTGTGTTTGTGTTCACCTGCTAAGCGGTCGGCACCGGAGCCGCCACTTCTCTAATCTTGTCGAGCTCCGGAGCCGACAAGAGGTAGCACACAGGCTTCCAACATACAGGTTTTACAGCGCTCGAAGTGCTCGCAATGCGGCTCGGGCCGCTGCTGCCGGATCTCGAGGTGGCGAAAGCCGACCGGACGGTGCTCACGCGCCTAGTGGACACGCTCGTGACGCACAACATGGAGCAGTACAACACGCTGCTGGTGACCAAGGACGGCACAGCGGACGCCGAGAGATGGAAGGACATCCGCAAGAAGGACGGCTTCCGCATCTACCGCGAGCGCGCGGCCGTCACGGCGCAAGGACCCGTGACGCCGCAGCTGCTCATGCTCGGCACGGTCGAGGGCACGGTCGAGGACGTCATGTACGCCGCCTCGGCGCACACGGACGAGGCCATGCGCATCAAGTCGGCGTGCGTCCGTGACAGCGTCGTCGACTGCAAGAGCCTCTGCGACCTGGTCAGTCCGACGCTGGACGACCCGTTCCAGCACGTGGCAGTCCGCTGGCGGCTGTTCGATGCGCGCGACTACGTGACGCTGGACGGCACGGGGACCCGGCAGACGTCGGCACGCGAGCGGATCGGCTTCAGCCTGTCGCACTCGATCGCGTTTCCACAGCTGCCCGAGTTCAGCGACGTCCACGGCGTCGAGCGCGGCAACATGTCCGTGTGCGCCTTGTACCGGCAGAAGACGCCGACGACAGTCGAGTGCTACATCCGCGGCTTCTTCGACTTCAACACGACCAACGAGGTGCTGAGCAACCTGGCGCTGCAGAGCATCGCGACCCAGTGGCTCAGCTTCACGCGCAAGATGGACTGCGCGCGCATGAAGAAGCTCGTGTGGAAGATGCGCAAGAGCTGCGGCTGGACGCCCACGCGCAAGACGGGGCGGACGCACTCGATCGCCGACGACCTGGGCGAGTACGTGGCCAGCAGCGCCGCGTCGACGGCCGCCACGTACACGTCTCGAGCCAGGAAATTCGTGAGCTCGCGGGTCTCGGTCGCCTTCCGCTCGGCCGCGGCAACTGCTGGTCCGAGCACCTCGCGCTGCGTCGTGTGTGAACGCAGCGTGCGGTTCCTGCGCGGCGGCTCGTGCAAGAGCTGCGGGCACAGTGTGTGCGCGCGCTGCTCGGTCAAGAAGTCTGTGTGCGTGTTGGCGCCGGACCAGCACACGATCCTCGAGAAGAAGCGCACGTTCTGCAGCCGCTGCATCGACGAGGCGGACGCGAGCGACCCGCTCAAGGTCGCCAGGGAGGAGCTGCTGTGCGCGCTCGGCGGTGGATTCGGCGACGACGAGGAAGACGAGGAGGAGGACGGGTGGAGCGACACGGTGCGGCTCTCCGGGTGGAGCGCAGGGTCCACCAACAGCTTCCTGCCGAGCGCCGTCTCGCGCCACAGCAGTATCGCCAGCATGAGCAGCGTCGCGACCACGCGCAGCCGCTACGGGTCGTTCGCCTGAGCGGTCGAGGGCCTGGCGATCGAAGCCAGGGCCCCTCTATCCATCCAGTCAAAGTCACGGCAGCGGCAAGTGGTGCAGCCAGTTTTGAAGAGGTCGCGGCTCGCGGTCGGTGCCAATGGGAAGCACCGAGCGCGAGCAGAAGCAAGTGCAGCGTCGGCGGGTATTTATAGCAGGTAGTGAGTCAGTAGAAGTGTGCCGACCAGTGAAGGTAGTAGCTAAAGGATTGAATGCGAGTCCACAAATGAGCTGCTTGATCGTGTTGCAGTGGGAGTGATGGTCGGAAAGTTGCTGTCATACTCTATGCCGAGCCTGATATCTGGCGTATAGTTGGTATACGTCAAGTCGGATCTCGCTGTTGAGCATACTAAATTTAAGCTGATGGGACGGTTCGCGAGTGATCGGTATACACTGTTCGTCCTGTACTTTATGCAACTCTGCGTTCGTAGTTTTGCATGCCATAATGCTCAGAAATCTATACGCCTTCCCCCCGTATAGCTGACCTCAATTTTTCAAAAGGAAACGAAACACGTGCTTATTCTCCAAGCGGCACACACTGCGATATCACCGTCAAGAAAGGCCGGCAAGGACGCGCGGCATGGCCGAGACGTCTGGCGGCGGCCGGCGGAGCTCGATGGCGCTGCGCCGGCGGCGGATCGTGGTCGCTCGTCCGCCCTCGTCGGTGTCCTCGTCGTCCGGCGGCGCGTCCTCGTCGCTGGCGGCCTCGCGCTCGCTGCTGCACCGGCTGCTGCGTCCCAAGCGGCGGTCATCGCCGGTGGTCGGCCGCTTCTTGGCCGCGTCCGTGGACGAAGAAGAGGAAGAGGACGAGGACGAGGACGAGGCAAAGCGGCGCGGCGAGCCGCCTAACAGCCAGCGACACGCGAGCGCGCGCCGAGGGAAGCGCATCCAGCTGCAGCGCTTCGTTCCAGCACAAGAACTCGTCGACGAGGCCGACTTTTGCCTGTACGTGGCGCTGCCTGGCACGCTGTCTTCGGCAGAGCTCGAGCTCGAGCTGGGCTCTGACCACGAGCTCGACGCGGATGCGGAGCGCGAGCCGTACGAGGACGCTGAGCTTCAGCGACTGCGAGCGCAGAGGGAGCGCGCGGCTAGTCGAGCCGCCGCCATCGAGAGCGCGCACACGGCCGTGCAGCTCGCGGTACTGCTGCTTCGCCGAGCGGGAGCGAGCGCGTCGCTGTACCCGCTGCGATCGCGGGACTCGGAGGTGCTGGCGCACTCCCGCGACGACACGCGCGCATACGTCGTCACGATCGCGGCTCCAACATTGGCCGACACCCCGGCAACACGCTGCAGGACTAGCCCCAAGCCGTCGCTGCCCCCGCTGCTGAAGCTCGCCGACTGGGTGCGCAGACATCCCGTGTTCGCGCAGCAGGTGCTGCCTCTGCGTGGTGCGGCGCAGAGCCAGCAGCTCGCGCGGCTGATTGCGACCGAGTGCCCCGTGGAGCGCGACGTGTGCCTCGCGGACGGTACGCGCGTGCTCGTTGGCGGCCAGCCGCTGCTGCACCAGCTCAAGCAGCGGTCCGACATGCAAGTGGAGTTGTTCCCGCTGCATCGGGACGACCAGCGACGGTCGCTCGTGGCGTGCTGGCGTGAAGATCCGACCCTCGCGCTGCCGCTCGCCGACATCCACGCATACTTTGGCCCCAAGATTGGCATGTACTTTGCCTGGCTGACATTCTACACCAAGATGCTGATGCTCCCGACCGTCATCGGCGTGCTGGTCTTCGTGCTCGGCCTCCTGAACGCGCAGAGCTACTGCCTGCACAGCTTCGTGCTGGCCATTGGCACGTCCGTGTTTGTCGACCGCTGGCGGCGCCGCCAGCGCGAGATCGAGTACTTGTGGCAGTACCAGCCGCCGCCAGCGTCCGTCGTCAACTTGGAGTCGCTGGACTCGTCGCTGCCGCAGGGACAGGTCCACGCTGCGCCACACACGACCAACTGCAGCCACTGCGACAACTCCGGGTACCTCGAGACGCGCGCGGGGTTCCGAGCCGAGCGAATGCTGGACCCGGTGACGCGACGCGAGGTGTTCGGCTTCCCGCACCACAAGCGGCTGTTCCGGCAGTTGCTGGCGCTACCGCTGCTCCTCATCATGTGCTGCGTTGTCGGCGCCTACGTCGTGGGGCTTCACATGCTCTCGGACCAGCTCCGCGCATCCTATAGCGACTGCTACAAGAGCTACAGCGACGACATTGATCACACGACTGGAGACGGCGGCGATGGTATGGACGAGAGCGGAATGAGCACGACGGCGTGTGGGGTCATCACGCACGGCCCGGGAATGCTGAACGCGCTCATCATCTACCTGATGGACCTGCTGTACCAGTTGCTGGCGCGCAAGCTGAACGACTTTGAAAACTACCGGACGGAGGCCGAGTACGAGGACCATCTGGTGATCAAGCGGATGCCGTTCCACTTCGTCAACAGCAACGCGTCGCTCTGGTTCCTCGCCTTCTACGTGCAGTCGCTCGACCGCGTGCGCGACCGGCTCTGGATCCTCATGGTCGCGACGCAAGTGATCGACAACCTGAAGGAAGTCGCGTTGCCGTACGTTGTCTCGCTGGTGAGCCAGCTTCGCACCGCGACCGCGACGGCGACGGCGAACCACTCCCGTCGCCGGCGGCGCAGCATCCGGCGTCGTAGTCATCGCAGCCGCAGTCGGCCACGAGTCAAATCGATCGGCCACGAGGACGACAGCAGCAGTGACAGTGAAGGCAACGACACAGTCGATGATTCGGGAAGCCCGGAAGAGCTCCGGCAGCATCGACGCAGACGCCGCTCCAGCGTGTCGGACTCGGCGGTACGTGACCGGCTGGCGCGCATCTTGACGCAGCGCCGACAAGCGCAGTACGCGGACACGTTCGCCGACTACAAGGAGCTCATGGTGCAGTACAGCTACGTGACGCTGTACAGCCCGATCTTCCCGCTGGCGCCGGCGTTCGCGCTCGTCAACAACATGATCGAGAGCCGCTCGGACTTTGTCAAGCTCGCCAACTCACACGGGTACCAGCGTCCGAGCGCCAAGCACACGCGGGGCATTGGTGTGTGGGAGAAGGTGCTCGTGAGCGCCTCGGTCGTGGCCGTCGTGGTCAACTGCGCGCTCGTCTATACCTACGAGCTGAACGACTTGCTGCCGACGTGGTCGTCGCTCGAGCGCTTCATGTTCGTCGTGGTGAGTACCTGAACGATCTGTGGTGGATGATGGCGGCTGAGAGAGAGACTTACTATCTGTGGTCCAATGACAGGGATGCGAACACGTGATCTTCCTCATCAAGGCGGGGCTCAACTGGGCGTCTCCCGACCTGCCGGCGTGGATCCAGCATGAACAGCGCGCGGCTCAGAACGCGACGTTCTCAAGCGCTGGAGTCGAACCGCTGGGCTCTCCCGTTGTCGCCACAACAGAAGAAGCTCCGCATCCACCAGTTGAAGCACCGCAGCCGACTGTCAGCAGCAAGAGCGCGAGGGAGGTCCAAGACGAGAGCGAAGTGCCCGGCAGCAACTTGCGCTGGCGTCGCTTCAGCGCTGGCGGCCGTGATCGCTTTGCAGAGGAGCAGCCGAGCGCCTGCTTTGCGGTTGCATCGTGAAGGTGAAGACGGTCAGCGAGGTGAGGTGCTCGGTGGGTACGTTGATTGTGTTTGACGCTGTTATTTACTTCAGCTATTTACATGGTTCACTTGCACGCATAGTCGACACGGACATACTGGTACTTGGGGCCACTTGATGCTAATGTTGTTGTGCCCGCAGCCATCGATGGGGACGGCTGCTTGTCGTCGCGGACGTCAACAGATCCCTCGAGCGTGTCTCTGATGGTTGAAGTCGCTGGCGCCCGCTGGTCTTCCAGCCCGCCAGCAATCTTTCAAGCGTGATGGCTTGGGCTTCAAGGCGTCGTCGCGATGGACTCGCACGGGTTGAGGTGGTCTCGTGGCCTCACGGTCGCTCCTCAGCTGTAGATGGCGGAGCTGCGCCGGCTGTTGGAGGCTCGGACGCCGGCACCCACGCGGCTCTGGCGGAGCACGGCGCTGGGAACGTAGGCAGCTGCGGCGGCGAGTTGCGCCTCCTCGATCCAGTCCTGGCGGAAGGTGCACGAACTGAGCAGCTCCTCGCGGGCCACGGCGACCGGGTCGCACTTGTCGACAACGTCCAGGCACGTGAGGCAGAAGGTGCGACGCTTCTCGAGCACGGAGCGCTTGTCGGGCGCCACGACGCACACGAGCCGGCGAGTGCAGCAGCGCGTGCACACTGGCTGGAAGCAGCACTTGCACGTCTTGCGGGTGGACGCGAGCAGCCCGAAAGTTCGTCGGCAGCCTCGGCAGGCGCTGGCGTTGCTGCTGAGCATGGCTTCGACGGTCGCGGATGAGGACATGGACGAGAAGGAGGCCAGCATGGCCGACGACGCCGGTTGTGAAGGCAGCAAACTCGACTCCCTGGAAGCGAACGAAGTCGTGGACCGGACCGACTCCAGCGTCTCGGACGGCGTGGACTCGGGCGGCGCCAGAGAGATGGCGGGGTACGGCTCTGGAGGTGTCTGGTCGACACTGACGGTCTCAGTGCAGCCGGCGTTCTTGCGCATCTGCCAGACGAGCTTCTTCATCCTGGCACAGTCGACGCCGCGCGCGAAGGAGAGCCACTGGGTGGCGAGCGTCTGCAGACTCATCGAGTTGAGCACGTCGCTCTGCGTGTGGAAGTCGAAGAAGCCGCGCACGTAGACCTGGACGGTGCCCGGAGCGGTCTCGCGGTACAGCGCGCACACGGACATGTTACCGCGCTCGACGCCGTGCGACGCGTCGAAGCTCGGCACCTGCGCGAAGGCGACCGAGTGCATGATGTTGTAGCCCACGCGCTCGCGCTTGACGGTGAGCGCGACGCCCGAGGCGTCCAGCGACACGTAGTCGCGGCCGTTCGCGTGCAGGCGCCACTTGACGCCCACGTGGCGGAAGGGCTCGTCCAGGCTCGGCCGCACGAGCTCGTGCAGCACCTTGCTGTCCACGACGCCGTCCTGCGTGCACGTCGAGTGCAGCCGGATGGCCTCGTCCGACGGCGCGCAGACGCCGTACATGACGTCGTCCAGCGAGCCCTGCAGCGTGCCCAGCAGCAGCAGCGAGGGCGTCACGGGGATGCCCGGCGCGGCCGCGCGCGCGCGCTCGCGGTACACGCGCACGCCGTCTCGGCGCCGCAGCTCCTTCCAGCGCCGCGGGTCCGCGAACCCGTCCTTGGTCACCAGCAGCGTGTTGAACTGCTGGATGTTGTGCATGGCCAGCGTCTCGGCCAGGTCCGTCAACATGTCGCCGTCCGCCTCGTTCACCGCCAGCGGCGGCAGCAGCGCCGCCAGCCGTCGCGATGCATCCTTCATGTCGTCGGCTCCGACCTCCAGTTCTCCGCACTTACAGTCTTTCTTATCCGCGTGCGTTAGAGGCGGAGAAAGAGCAAATGAGGACGGTTTCGGCGCGTGCCAGCGACCAGACGCTCCGCCTACGGTAGCCAACAGCCATGCCGCATACTGAGGCGAAGAGAGACGGCGGGTGAGTTAGCGCGAAGCAGGAGGCAGCGACTAAGACGAGCATACTGGGGGCAAGAGAACGCCATCATTGCGGGGATTTCCGTTGGCGTTGACGCTGACGCGGGCGGCCTTTCTGAGATGCAGGTTGAAGTGCTCCACTTTCTGCCAATCGGAAGACGCATCAGCCGAGTCTGTGTCGGATTTGGCCAATCAAAGCGGAGTATGCACGAAAAAAGTAGAAACACACATTTGAACTGCACGCAGTGGGACCATCTGAACCGGTCATGACTGGACGCTAAATTGCAGCGCATCCGTCTTATTCTTCTAAAGTGTCCTTACTGAGACCGAGTCATCTTGCTGGAAGTGCGCAATGTTGCCCCAAAGGTCCGGAACAGGGTTGCCGCGCCATCTCCATGAACAGAACCCGACAGCCAACACGCACATTCGGCTTTCCTTTCCACCATTTTCGCCCACCAACAGGACATTGGACGTTGAGCGACTGCCTCTGCATGGAACGGATCCTCTTCATGGCCGCACGCCAGTCGCCGTCCCGGAACACTAGCGTGCGTGCTGGTTGGTTGCAGCGCATGGGATGCACGTTGAAGCGAGTGCATCGCCCCCCAGTGAACACCAGCGAAGATTCCGCGCAATGCCGTTCGGGTTTTTCACAATGCGCGTCGTCGACTTTTAATTGCCAATCATGGAGTTTCCGGCCGCTGCTCGCCGTTCAAACGCTTTGCGCAAGCACCGAGAGAAGAGCGAGGAGGCGACGAGAAGCACCACGAGCAAGCGAGAAGAGAACGTGACGAGGAGAGTCCGAGTGATCGAGAAGAGAAGGGAAGTGAAGCACCGCAGCAATTGGATGACCGCGGGCGGGGCGTGTCCGCCCGATTCTTGACGCGCATGAGCAGCAAGCAACTGGCGCCGGTCGCCGCCTGCCGTCCTCCGCTTCCTTGACGCCAACCATGACTCCGACCGCAGGCGAATAAGAAGACCGTGAACATGCGTGCTTGAGCACGCATCGCATCCGGTTGCGGCGCACAGGGCGGTCTTATTCGCGCGCCAGAAGCGTCCAGACCACGGCTCGCCACAGTTTGCCATCGGCCTCGGTGTTGGGACGGCAGTTGTCTTGATTTCAGTATGCAACTTCTTAGTCCAGCCGGCCTGACCACGACTTCAATGAGACCAACGGCATGATGAGTGCTCATAACGAATGGCCGAGGGGCTCCATGCAGACAGATAGACAGATAGACAGACAGATCGGCATGTGGTGAGAGCGTGGGCTATGCTAACGCTGCTCCGGCTAGCGTGGTTGTGACCACTTGGAAGCGCAGCCATTCGTTCAGCGCGACGGCTGCGATCCCGGACACCAACAGTGCCACCGAGAGACACTCATGAACCGCTTGCTCGACGGCTAGCCGGGTCCGAGTGTCGACCACGAAGATGCGCGCGCAACGTGGCGTTAGAGGCGGCAAGAGGAGCGCTGAAGCCAGCTCTGGACTGGAGCCGCCCTACTCCGCGTGTTGAAGCGCTCGTCTAGCGCTCAAGTGCGAGCGAGCGAGCTCCAGCGGATAACCGGCCGACTCGCATCACACTCGATGCGTTCCATGGCGCGTAACGTGGTAGTGGGTCTGGCGGCACAGCTGGCGTACAAGCTAGCCGCTCGTTCTACGTGGCCGAAGCCGTCGTGCCTAAGCAGACCGAGTATTTGTTGCATGCATCACTCATTCTCCGGTCATGTGTGCGTTCCGTTCCATTCACAACAGCCAGCACGAATACAAGTCGGACTCGAGTCACTCTCTCGCCACTATGGGTGCTTGCCGTCCTCCTTCGTCGGCCGCAGCGCTCGTGCGAGCTCCTCGGCGTCGCAGCGCTCAGCTTCTCGCAAACACGGCGTGCAGACCGTCCGCTTCTTGATCTCCATTGACGGCGACGGCGACGGCGACGGCATGGACCGCTTCCCGCAGCACTTGGAGCACACGGCGCGGCCGCAAATTGTGCACAGCTTGGCTCCTCCGAGCAGTAACGAGGCTCCAAAGCTCTTGGCGCAGTGTGAACACTCGCTCGCAGCAGCTTTGAGCGACTTCTTGGCCATCTTGCGGTCGAGGTCGTCACTGTTGAACGGATTGTGCCCGAGGCGACGACGACGAGGGTCAGCCAGCCACTGGAGCTTCTTGAGCATCGCGAGGTCGGGCAGCCGTGAGTACGACAGCCATTGCGTAGCGACGCTCTGCATCATGACGCTATGTGTGACCGCATCGCAGTCCACCTCGAGATCAAAGAAGCCGCGTACGTAGCATGCGACTTCACCTGGTCCTCGCTGGTAGAACAGCGAGCACACGGACCGGTTGCCGCGGTCGATGCTCTGGCGTTCGAACACTGGCAGCGCCGCCGACTGGAAGCTGATGGAGTGCGACACACAGAAGCCGACGCGTTCACCCGCGCGCTTGACGAAGCCCGAGGCGTCGACGCACACGTAGTCGCGCGTGTCGAAGCGCCGCCACGTGACGCTCACGTGTCGGAACGGGTCGTCGGGCGACCGAGAGACGATCGTGTGCAGCACCTTGCTCTCGACCACACCGTCGTCTGCGAAGCGCGACTGGAGCTGCAGCTCGGCGTCCGTGGTCGCCACAGCCGCGAGCATCACGTCGTCCACGGAGCCTGGTAGTGTCCCGACTAGCAGCAATGATGGGAGCAGCTGCTCGTCGTCTTGGGTCGTCGCTCGCTCCTCGTAGATGCGAACGCGCTCGGCCTTCCGCAGCTCTCGCCATTGTGTCGAGTCGCGCACGAACCCGTCCGAGTTGAGTGCTAACGACTGGCTCTGCTCGACGTTGCGCGTGACTAGTGTGGCGGTCAGCCGCTGTAGCATGGCGCTGTCGGCGCGGGAGACGTTCACGGGCGGCAGCAAGCGCTTCATGGACGGCTGAGGCATGTTGGCGGCTCGAGTGTTCAAGTGTCGACACTGTCGGGTGGAGCAGCAGTTCGGCAAATGATCAGCATCGAGATTTGATGAGCGCCTTGATGGCCATTTTGACTTGTATTATCCTCGGGCATCGGAGATGGACGGAGCGAATCTCCAGCATGAGATTCGCACCCGACGCGTTTGCGGACGAAGCGTCTGTGACGAGATGCTGGCGTCTCGACGGCGACCTGTAGTGAGCGGCGGAGCCGCCTGAAGGTGCCGATCTCGAGCCGCGGAGGCGTCGAGGCGACTGCTTGTCGGTCCGGGTGGACGCTCCGAGTGTTGCCAGCGTTTAACGGACCAACAGGTGGCGATCTCCATGTGTGACGCCGCTCGTTTTACATGGTCGAATCTCGACGCCAAGCATCAGGATGTGATCTTAGTCGCTTCAGCACTTCTCGACTGACCACTGGAGGTTGGAGAAGCGAGAGCGCGGGGACGAAGGAGGAAATGCCGCGAGAACATGGGGCCAGCTGCTCGAGGCGACCGCGCGGTCTGGCCTTCTTCTTCTCGCCGAGATTCGGATGTTGACACGGGTGGCGGGCAAGCGTTGGCTGCTGCTGTGGTCGCGAATGGACCAGAACAGCGTGAGGCTGGGCGAGCTCCGTGCTAGCGGCCACTGCAGTGCGACGGCGGATGCCGACTGCCACAGGATGACGCACCATGCAGGACTCGTTGAACACGGCGAAGCTCACTCGGTGTATCCATCGGAGCATGAGCAGCAAGCCAGCAGAACGGTTCTGCCAGTACCAGAGAGGTGTGGATGACGGCTGCAGGACTCGCCTACACGGCTGGCGGCCTTCTGACACCACGACCTCGAGTCGCTTGCTAGAGTTTGTAGCTCGCCTGCAGCGAGCGCTTCGAGAGAAATGGAGGACGTGGAGGAGAAGGACAAGCTGCAATGGTGGTCTCAGACGCCAATCCGATGCAGTGTCATACCCGGTAAGACTCTTTTTGATTGATTTAATCCCCTCCAAATCTCAACCCATGGTTTTCTGTAAATCACAAATACAGCCTTGATATTTACAAAAAACAGCTTAAGACCAGCACTCACTATATCGATCCATCTATTTCGTGAGTGTGTGTTCAGCATCAGCCAAGGAGCTCATCCTTGCCATACAAACGCCAAGTCTCCCGCACTAGGAGACGCGTCCAGCGTGAGTACGTAGCAGCGCATTGCTTCCACTCGTCACTCTTCAACTCTCCACCTCCTCCACCACGTCCACCCATGACGTCCACCTCCGTCGGCTTTGCGGCGCCTCACGAGCGCTTCTCGCCTCCAATCCGCGAGCTCCTCGACCGGCTCGTGGCTGACGCGGCGCCGTCACTTCGCCCGCTCCTCGAGCGCGGCCGCGATCAACTGGACGAGTTCATGCGCCACGCGCACGCCGGCATCAACAGCTTCGAGGATCTAGTAGTGCGCGAGTCTCCAGCCTGGCGCGCGCACCTCCAAGTGGCCGAGGAAGACGCGGACGTGCGCGTACAGATCCGCGAGCTGCCGTTCCAGGCGCTGCAAGTGCCGATCGCCAAGGCCAAGGACGTCAAGGTGGGCAAGCCCGGGCGGCCAGACGACGCAGTGTACGGTCGATCAGCGTACGCGCGGCAGTTCCTCCCGCGCGGCAACTTCCTGGCTAAGTACACGGCCGACGCATTGCCTAAAGCCGGCGCGCCGTACTACCTCCCGCTTGTGCGCGGGTACCGCAAGTTCACCGGCCAAGAAGACGACGGCGAGCTACAGGCCGTGAAGCATGAAGACAGCTCGGAAGCGCTGCTGCTGTCCAAGTTCTTCTCCAAGCCTGTCGCGCTCTCTCGCTGGGTCATCTCGACGACCAAGGAGAACGGCGAGGCGGGGCACCTGGCGGTGCTCAAGCGCCAAGACGGCGCCTTCGTCTTCGCGCTCGGGTCCAAGAACACGCACTTGCTAGCCGCGTCCCTGGCCGACGTCGACGCTTTCTACACTGGTGACGCGTTCCAAGCAGCTAGACCTATGGCGAAGGCCGTGCTCAAGGCCGTGCTGACGCTGCCCGATGACGCGCGCGCCTTGCTGTGCGAGTTCCTGTGGCAGACGCGCGCCACGGCGTGCTTCGAGGTGCTCTGTCCGTCGCATCAACACGTGCAGCTGCTGGACTACATTGAGGAAGACACGCCCGTCTTCTTCGGGCTGTCGCTGCCGCTGCTGGAGCCGCTAGCAGGCGCCGAGGTGTGTGTGAACCCCATGCTGCCGCTCACCGTTATGAGGGAGCTGGGTATGCGGACGGTGGACTCGGCCGTCTTGGACTATGACGCGGTCGAGCAAAGCCAAGGAGCGGCCAAGGTGCACGCGCAGTACCAGCATGAAGGAGCCGTCAACCTGTTCCTGGACGCGGACGCCAATGTGATCGGCATGGAGAAGCACAAGACGGTCTGGTACGTGTGTCTGCGCGCCATCCGCGAGAAGGCCAAGACGTTTGTCGGCGGTCTCGACGGCCGGAAGAAGTCCAAGAGCAGGCGGAAGGGCAGGGAGATGGACGACCGGCCGATGACGCCGCAGCAGGTGCTCAGCGCGTCCAAGCAGCAGCTGCGAAGGCGGTTCGCGGCCATCCAGCCGTACATGCAGCTCTCGGATGCGGCCACGCGCGCGTACCGGGAGCTAGGCGAGCAGTTCTTCGAGTTCCTGCTGACTGTAAAGCTCGCGGACGGCCTTGGTAACCTCCAGAGTGTCAAGCGCGAGGTCGCCGACCTCTTCCCCGTCGTATGGAAGCAGTTCCTTGACCACACGCAGCTCCGCGACGACATCGCAGTAGCTTAGAGACCAGTGACAGATAGAGGAAGCCCAGTAGTGTATTGCCTTGACAGATTGCTCTCCACCTCCTCTCGTCGTCTTGATCTTCTCCACACCTGGCCGCATCATCATCTCAGCGGCCGGTCGTCCCTCCACCACCACGTCTTGACCGTGCCGTCGTGCGAGCTGGACGCCATGAGCGCCTGCTTCTCGTGCCACTTGGCGTTGTACGTCACGCCTCGGTGGCCCGGCAGCGTCTCGAGCAGCTTGCCGGTCGCCACGTCCCACACGTACACGCGTCCGTCCTCCGACCCGCCGAGCACGAACGCTTCCCGCGGCCCGAACGACGCGCGCACAATGTTCTTGGCCGTGTTCTGGTGGCCCTTGAAGCGCTGCACGGGTCTGGCGCCGCCCCCACTGCCCATCCCGCTACTGCCGGACCCGCTGCGGCCGAACACGCCGCCCACGCCGCTCAGCGAGGACGAAGAGGACGAGTAGCCGCTCGCGAGCCCCGTCGCCAGGCTGCTCAGCTGTCCGCTGCTGTTGTTGGCGCTGCTGCTGCCTCCGTTCAACAGGCTGCTGGCTCCGATCCCGCTGTGTGCGTGGCTACTACCGCCGCCGTGGTGGCTTCCGTGAGTCGACAGGTGCGCTCGAGGAGCGTGGAGCATGCGCAGGTCCCACAGCCGGTTGCTGTTGTTGCGCGAGCCACTGAGCAGCGTGTAGCCGTTGGACGCCACCGAGACGGACGTGACCTCGCCCAGAGTCTGCCGCAGCGTGTGCACGCACAGGCCGCTCAGTATGTCCCAGAGGCGGATCGAGCCGTCCTTGGCGCCGCTCACGATCAGGTTGGCGTGCCGGTTGAACTGCGCGTCGCACACGGACGCCAAGTGGCCGCGGAACGTCTTGGCCACGGCCCCAGTCTCAATGTCGAACAGCCGCACGGCCTGGTCGTAGCCGCCAGTCACCACGTGCGTCTCGCTCGGGTGTAGGTTGACAGAGTACACGTCCCCAGCGCCGACGCCGTTGCTGCCTGGACACCTGAGCGTCGCCACGCAGTCGTCCGAGACCAGGCTCATGCCGTCCGGGATGCTCGCGACGGAGCCATCCAGCAGCGACGACGAGGAGGACGAGGACGGGATGAAGTTGCGGCGCCTCGCACTGCTGCGGTCGCCACTGTCGGCGTCCGAGGTGGCGAGTTCGGCCAATGCGGAGCGCAAGTCCCAGATCTTGACCGTGCCGTCGCCGGAGCCCGAGAAGAGCATCTCGCCCGAGGCGCTCGACGTCAAGTACCAGATGCGCGACGAGTGGCCGCGTAGATCCCGCGCGTACGAGCGGCAGACGCTGCCCACCGCCGGGTCTGTAGATGTCTCGTCATTGCTGTCCGCGTCAGTGTCGAGGTCGGCATTGGCGTCGAACTCGACGGGCCAGAGCTTGACGGTGGCGTCGCTGGAGCCCGAGGCGAGGAACTCGCCGTCTTGACCGACGAACGTGACGAACTTGACGTTCTGCGCATGACCCACGTACGTGCTCTTGACGGCGTTGGGCAGCACCTCGCACTCGAAATCGCGCAGCAACGTCGACACCTTGGGCACCGTCTTGGGGTGATACCGGCTGAACTCCATCTGGTACGCGACTGACTGGTGCAGCAGCTGCACTAACCGGTTCTCCGGCACGTCCAGCATCGCTCCGGCCCTTGCGGCTGTACTGGTTTGGCTCCCGCCGTCATCTTGGGCTGATATAATGTCGTCGAGCTCAAAGGTGGCGCGCAGCTGCTCGACGAGCTTCTCTCGGGACCGTGCGACGCCCTCCCAGTCGCGAAAGGCGTCGACTTCGGCCACCGACTTGCACGTCAGCAGGTAGCACAGATCCCTGAACTCTCCCCGGTTGGCCGTCGCGGCGATGCGCTCGAGCGGCTTGAGGTGCGTCGTGAGGAAGGTGAAGGCCTTCTGCGACTCCTGGCGGTCGATCAGCTCCAGGTACTCCTGCTTGCACACGGCGTAGAGGAAGCCCTGCTGCGCGTGGAAGCGCCGCAGGTGCTTGTGCAGCAGCTTGGCCACCAGGTCCCAGTCGCCCTCGAGGATCGCCTTGCGCATGCGGCGCAGCGCCTCGCGGTCCTGCGCCTGGCCCAGCAGCTTGACGTTCGCCTCGTCCTGGATCGTGGCGCTAGACAGCGAGAAGCCCTCTTGCTGCAGGTACTGCGCGATCAGACCCAGCACGTCCTGCTTGATCTGCGCGCTGCCAGGGTCGAACGTCGCCTCGGGAGCGATCGTCGTGCGGTGGTAGCCCACGTGCGACCACAGCGGGCCGGCTGGGCTACTGTTGGCAGTGCTTGAGCCGCCGCTGGCACTCGCGCTGCTGCTGCGGCGGGGCGGGAGGCCGGCGGCGGGCTTGGCACGAGGTGTGGAGGATGACTCGCTCATGGTGTCGTGAAGTTTCTCGGCTTGTGCAGGGAGTTATGAGCCCGAGAGTAGCGCGATTGGGAGCGGGAGAGCGGCGCTGCCTGGTGCACTAAGAGATGCGGGTGGAGGCGGCGAGGGGGAGGCGGGAGCGAGGCCCGGACGCGAAGCCGCCGGCCGACCGGATCGGCATGCGCCGGCGTCCGAGATGCTGTCGTCACGCGACGAGGGGGCTGATGAGAGTTGGGAGTGAAACCAGTTCTTAACCGGTTCTATACTGATGAAGGTAATACCGGTATTTAGATCAGCTGGCGATGACGAGCCGACGTCACACGCCAAAGATCGTATCTACAGCCACATACAAACTTCCAGTCAAAACGTCATGTGCTGCTTGCTGCTGGGCATCATCACACCACCAGCGACCAGCATCGCAATGTGATCGATGGCGGCACATGGTGTTGCTGGTTTTTGTATTGCTAGTATTGACAGATCAAAGGGGTGACAGGCAGGGAGAGCTCAATGTCACCATGGCAGCGCTGGCTGGGAGGTGTAGGTAGGCACGCAGGCGACCCGCACGCACGGAGAGGCTCAAGCACTCCGACAGAGCGAGCGCCAACTTACTTGGCCTTGGTCTGGTTGGCCACGCCGGCGATGCGCGCCTTGATCTCGTCCTGGTTGCCGACGTAGTAGCCGGTGAGCGGCGCGATGGCGTCCTTGTGCGGCACGGGCTTGAAGTTCTCGTCCAGGTCGTACACAAGGGGCACGCCCGTGGGGATGTTGAGCCCCGTGATCGTGTCCTCCGGGATGTTGTCCAGGTGCTTGACGAGCGCGCGCAGACTGTTGCCGTGCGCGGCGATCACGATCTTCTTGCCGCTCTTGATGGCCGGGATGATGGTCTGCTCCCAGTAAGGCAGCACGCGCTCGCCCGTGGTGGCCAGCGACTCGGCGAACGGCAGCAGCTCCTTGGGCACGTCGGCGTACTTGACGTCGTTGCCCGGGTAGTACGGGCTCGCGGCGTCGAGCGGCGGCGGCGGGATAGCGTAGCTGCGGCGCCAGACCATGACCTGGTCGATGCCGTGCTGGTCCACCGTCTCCTGCTTGTTGAGCCCCGTGAGCGCGCCGTAGTGGCGCTCGTTCAGGCGCCAGCTGCGCGTCACCGGGATCCACATGAGGTTGGTCTCCTCCAGGATGTTCCAGAGCGTCTTGATGGCGCGCTTGAGCACCGACGTGAAGGCCACGTCGAACTTGAAGCCGGCCGCCGCGAGCACCTTGCCGGCGTCGTGCGACTCCTTCTCGCCCGTGGCCGACAGCGGCACGTCCTCCCAGCCAGTGAACCGGTTGTCCACGTTCCACTGCGACTCGCCGTGGCGGATCAGCACGATCTGGTACTTGGCTGTGCACGAGGGGCAGGCAAGCGTTAGATCTGCACGCGGCAACTCAAAGAGAGCAAGGGTGGAAGGCTCGACGCACCAGCCATGGCGATGGAGGAGAAGGAGGAGGAGAGGGAGGCGGAGGTCTTGGGGGAGATCTGGGCGGGAGCTTGCAAATTGCAGAGTGAGCACCATGGCACGCATTGCTGGACGCCGAGCTTTGACCTCGAGGAGATCCAACGACTCGCATACTCGCGGCGAGTATGCAAGGCCGCTCGACGCGTTTCTGTGTCGTTTTGAGCGAGCAGCTCCTGATTGGGTCCTTCCCGTGACTTGGTTTTTGTATTCACACCTCTGCAAATCGATACCGAGATTGTCACAGTGGACAACATGGCTGTGTCGCTCGAAGCCGAAGCTGCTCGGCTCGACCAGTAACGACTCGTCGCCGCCCAATGGCAGTGACGCCAACGGCTCCATAGCTCTGCGCTCAGCGAGCTTGTCGTCGGTTTCTTCGTGATTTCCACTTCCAGTGTCTTCACGCAGCGAGTGTTTCCGCTGCTCGACGATTCGGACGCCTGGTTGGCGGCATGGTGACTGCCGCTGGACTCCGAGGAAGAGAGGCGGTGGCGAGATGGCTGGGCGGGCGACTCGTTGCCTTTGAGGCAGCAGCGACAGCGAGGCGCGCCGGTCATTCATCCACGAGTCTCGACGTGTTGAAGACGGACGCAGACGCGCACCAAGCAGAAAAAAAAGTGTGAAACTGACGAGCAAGCAAACCACTTGGGGTGAGTATGCCACTCGCTAAAGTTTCGCTGCCGACGCGATGGCAATATTCGCAATCACTGCGAGGTGGAGATTCACTACAATATCCAAGTGTTTGTATACCCACTCAAATATGTAAACCTAAACGAATTACTGCCGTCACATTCCCGCGCTTTTTTGTTTTGGCGGGAGGCGCGCAATAGTCGACAGCTCTTCGTACGTCTTGGCTCGCTTCGAGAAGTGCTGCTGCTGTCTGCGGACGCAATTCCTGCCCCCAGCGACCACCAAGTGCTCCATCCACCCCCCGCGTAGTGGCCGCTCCGGACCCTGGTACGCGACCGACTGTGTAACCACTAGGAGCAGCAGCCATGGACTGGGATGCTGGACGCGTGTCGTCCATGGGCATGGAGAGCGCGCAGGACGTGGCGGCGCGCGACGCCAACTCGACGTCACCCGTGGCCATCCAGAAGCGGCTGCTAGCCTTCCTGCGCGCCTTCCGCGTCGGCCCGCTCTTCTTCTACCGCGAGCAGCTAATCGCCAACTACCGCCGCGGGCTGCACTACTTCACGCTGCACCTGACGCACCTGGCGGCGTACGACCAGTTCCTGCAGGACCTGCTGCTCAAGAGCCCGAAGGAGTACCTGCCACTGGTGGAGAACGCGGCCAAGGAGATGCTCGCACAGCTCCTCGTGCTCAGCAGCACCAACGGCGGCGGCGGCAGCGAGGACGTGACCATGGGCGGCGACGCGTTCGCTGGCAGCGCAAGCGCCGCGAGCGTGCGTCACCTGCCCGACATTCAGGTCGTTGTCAAGAGCGACCAGAGCGCCACGCCGCTGCGTAACGTGCATGCGCAGGAGATCAACCGGCTCGTCAAGGTGCCGGGCATCATCATTAGCGCCACGCGCGTGCGCACCAAGTGCGTGGCCGCGACGCTGCGCTGCAAGCACTGCGGCAACACCAAGCGCGTGGCGGTCGCGGGGCTCGGCGGTATTCACATCCCGCGCATCTGCGACCGCAACCGCGAGGAAGAAGCCGCAGGAGGCGGCGGCGCCACGGGCGACCCGTGCCCCAAGGACTCGTACGCCGTGGTGCCCGACCGGTGCGACTACGTGGACCAGCAGACGCTCAAGCTGCAGGAGAACCCGGAGGTGGTTCCCACGGGCGAGATGCCGCGCAACCTGGCGCTTATCGCCGACCGCCACCTCGTCGACCGCGCGTCCCCGGGCACGCGCGTCTCCGTCGTCGGCATCACGTCGGTAGTCAACGCCGGCACCAAGCAGATCGGCGCCGTCGCCATCCGCACGCTCTATCTGCGCGTCGTCGGCATTGAGGTTCGCTGGCTGGTTGAGCGTCGTTACTTGCTGTTGCACATGTGATGCTAACCTCACTCCTGTTCGGTCTGGCAACGTGTAGATCGACGAAGAAGGCGCTGGTCGTGCGCGCGCGACCTTCTCGCCCGCGGAGGAGGAAAAGTTCCACGAGATGGCTCGCGACCCGGAGCTGTACGAGAAGCTGGCGCGCAGTATCGCGCCATCCATCTACGGCGACTACACGACCAACATCAAGAAGGCCATCGCGTGTCTGCTGGTCGGCGGGTCGCGCAAGCGCCTGCCCGACGGCATGATTGTACGTTGGCTGTGGTCGTTCCTGTGCTAGAATCGGGTCCTGCTTTGCTAACGAGAACGTTCCAGCTACGAGGCGACATCAACGTGCTGTTGCTCGGCGACCCGTCGACGGCCAAGTCGCAGTTCCTCAAGTTCACCGAGAAAGTAGCGCCCGTGGGCGTGTACACGTCGGGCAAGGGCAGCAGCGCGGCGGGTCTGACGGCGTCCGTCATCAAGGACGCCAAGGGCGAGTTCTACCTCGAGGGCGGCGCCATGGTGCTCGCGGATGGCGGCGTCGTGTGCATCGACGAGTTCGACAAGATGCGCGAGTCGGACCGCGTGGCGATCCACGAGGCGATGGAGCAGCAGACCATCTCGATCGCCAAGGCGGGCATCACGACCATCCTCAACTCGCGCGCGTCCGTGCTGGCGGCCGCCAACCCGGTCTTTGGCCGCTACGACGACATGCGCAGCGCGTCCGAGAATATTGACCTGATGAGCACGATCCTGTCGCGCTTCGACATGATCTTCATCGTGCGCGACATCCAGGACGACGCGCGCGACCGGCAGATGGCGGCGCACGTCGTGCGCATCCACACGAACGCGCTGCAGTCTCGCGGTGGCGGCGGTGGCAGCGCCGAGGACGCGGCCAAGGAGGCTGCCGGCGGCGAGTACGAGCCGTGGCTGCTCAAGAAGTTCATCACGTACTGCCGCTCGCGGTGCGCGCCGCGGCTGTCGGTGGATGCGGCGCGCGCGCTGCAGGACTTTTACGTGGGCGTGCGCGACGACGTGCGGCGGTCGTCGGCGGCGTCGGCGGCGGGCGGCGGCGACGCGAACGAGACGCCGATCCCCGTGACGGTGCGGCAGCTCGAGGCCATGGTGCGCATCGCCGAGTCGCTGGCCAAGATGCGGCTGCAGAACGAGGCGGTGGCGGCGCACGTGCGCGAGGCCATCCGGCTGTTCAGCGTGTCGACCATGAACGCGGCCAAGGACGGCGGCACACAGGGCCTGCTCTTCGGCGGCTTCCACGAGAAGGCGCAGGAGGTGGAGCAGAGCATCAACCGCACGCTGCGCATCGGCGCGCGCGTCGAGACGAGCGCGCTGTACGGCCGGCTCGAGGCGCAGGGCTACAACCCGAACGCCATCCAGCGCGCCATCCGCGCCATGGTGCAGAAGGGGGCGCTGCGGCAGCTCAACCAGTACAAGTTCGTCTCGCGGGTCAAGTGAGCGAGTGCGTAGCTGGCAATAGCTCCCCGCCCGACTTATTGAGATCCAGTTCCGCAAGTTGAAGTGGGCAGAATACCTGCTGCACTAGTACCGTTTGTGTCACCAACTGGTACGATGTACCGGCAAATCTGCACCACAGGTTTGGTTTGGAAGATGCATGCTCACACCTTTGTGACAGCAAGGCGGGTCGGGTTTCTCGAATTAAAACCCATTCAACCCGGACCGTTTCAGCTTCTTTACAAAGATCTAGTAATTGTTCGGGTGGGTTCTTTCTGAAACCTATTTCGCTTCACCTCAAGCCCGGCCCGCATGTTTGCGTCCCATCAAAGTGAATAACTGGATCCCGGTGGTGTGGACCACCCGCTGCAAGCTCGGTTCCAATCCCAAGCACCAGTCCACTCGCCGATTGGCTCCTCGCGACCCAAGCAGCACCCCGCCTCCAGCTCTCGCTCTTCCCCTCCAAGGTACACCGTCTCCACTGACAATGCTGTCTCGCTCGGCCTTCCGCTCGGCGCTGTGGCTGCGCGCGGCCTCGTCCGCGCGTGCGCTGGCGCCTGCTGCCGCGTCGGCCATGGCGAGCGGTTCGCTGGGCGGCGTGCGGTCGTTCCAGGACTACCGCAACCCGCGCAGCTCCAAGTTCTCGATGACCAAGATCGTGGGCACGATTGGGCCCGTGTCCGAGTCGTACGAGATGCTGCAGAAGCTCACGCACGAGGGGCTGCGCATCATGCGCATCAACTTTTCGCACGCCGAGTTCTCGGAGGCCACGATGCGCATCGACAACCTGCGCAAGTGCCGCGGCGTGCACGCGTCGCAGGACTTCAACCTGCGCGCCGTGCTGCACGACACCAAGGGCCCGGAGATCCGCACGGGCAAGATGAAGGGCGGCGCCAAGGTGCTGCTCGAGACGGGCAAGGAGCTCGTGCTGACGACCGACCCGGCCTTCGAGGAGCAGGGCACGGCCGACAAGATCTACGTCACGTACAAGGCGCTGGCCACGACGCTGAGCGCCGGAGACACGGTGCTGCTCGCGGACGGACTGATCCGGCTCACGGTTGTGGAGGTCGAGGCGTCCGGCGACGTGCGCTGCGTCGTCAACAACACGGAGGAGCTGGGCAACCGCAAGGGCGTCAACCTGCCCGGGCTCGTCGTCGACCTGCCAGCGCTCTCGGACAAGGACAAGCGCGACCTGGACTTTGGCGTGCAGCACGACATCGACTTCATCGCCGCGTCCTTCATCCGCAAGGCGAGCGACGTGCACGAGATCCGCGCGTTCGTGGACGGGTGCATCGAAAAGTACTGGCCCGAGGGGTACATTGCCCCCAAGATCATCTCCAAGGTCGAGAACCTCGAGGGCGTACAGAACTTTGAGGAGATCCTCGAGGCCTCGGACGGCATCATGGTCGCGCGCGGAGACCTGGGCGTCGAGGTGCCGCTGCAAAAGGTGCTCACGTACCAGAAGCTCATGGTGTCGAGGTGCAACGCCGTCGGCAAGCCCGTGATCGTGGCCACGCAGATGCTCGAGTCCATGACCAACAACCCGCGGCCGACGCGCGCCGAGGTCTCGGACGTGGGCAACGCCGTGCTGGACGGCGCCGACTGCGTCATGCTGAGCGGCGAGAGCGCGCAGGGCAAGTACCCGATCGAGTCGGTGGCCACCATGATGACGGTCATCAAGGAGGCCGACAAGCTGCTCGAGGCGCGCGACCGGTCGCTGCTCGAGTTCGAGCCCACGAGCTCTCCGGTCGAGTCGATCGCGAGCTCGGCCGTCAAGACGGCGGACGAGATGCAGGCGCAGCTGCTCATCGTGCTCACCGAGACGGGCTACACGGCGCGCCAGGTGGCCAAGTACAAGCCGACGGTGCCCGTCATGTGCTTCACCAACAACAAGAAGGTCGGCCGCCAGCTGCAGATCCACCGCGGCCTCTACCCCGTCGTGCCAGAGTCGCAGCACCGCCCGACGGCCGCCGAGGCCATCGTCGAGGCCAAGAAGCTCGGCTGGCTCAAGCCGGGCGACCGTGTCGTGCTGCTCAGCGGCGACCGCCTCTCGGACGACCTCGGCAAGCAGATCGTCATGCGCGTCGCCGACGTCGCCGCCTAAGCCTCGAGTTGCCCCCTCGCTCGACGCTTCCTCCCCGATTCCAACGCTGTCTGTCTAACGGTCAGTTGTGGATCACAATACAGGGCCAAAGCCAGCAATGTTGCCATGGATCTGTCGTGGGCAAGTGCATTTGCATGATCTCCCGGGTGCTAGCAAGCCTTGGAGCGGTTCTCCATCAAGATCCGATCGCGCAGCGACCCGCGACGCACGGGGTTCTCGGCCTTTGAAGCAGTCGATGCAGTCGGACAGGTCTCCTTGGTGATCCTCGCAGCCGCAGCCTTGCCACTAGCTCCAAGCGCGGCGGTCAGTCCAGCCGCGAACTGCTTGGTGCCCATCAACTTGGCCAGCAGCTTGAAGCTCGCGGCGGCCTGAGCTCTTGCAGCCGCGTCCTTGGCCTCTCGGAGCGCCGCGAGCGCCTGGAAGACGCGCAGCGGAGCATCCAACGCGGCGTCCGAGCTCTCGCGAGTCTGTACCAGCCGCTCGAGCGCCGAGGCGATGATGCCGGCTGCACAGCCGCACAGGCGCGCGTTCTTACTGGCTGCGAACCGCGAGGCGCCAGCCACCAGAGGGATGCCAGCCAGATGCTGGACAAGTTGGTCGACGGCCAGCAGCGCGGCGTCACGCAGGAACTTCTTCTCGCAGACACAGCGGCGCAGCAGCATGTCGAGAAGCGAATGGTCACCAGTCTCGGCCAGTAGCGGCTCGACTTGATGGCGTGGGAGTCGAGCGAAGCCCTCGGCGAGCGCTAGTAGCGCGTTGCGGACCAGAGCCGAGCGCAGGTCGTCGCTCGCGATGGTTAGATGGTGCAGTAAAGCGGTCACCAGCTCGAGCGGGAGCGTCGGGAAGCGCCACGGAGCGAACACGACGACGCGGCGGGCCATGAGCACGCTCTAGGGCAGCACGGGAGCTTCAGTGAGAGGATGCCGCAGAGGGTGGAGTGCGTGCTGCTCACCTCGTACTGCCGCATCCAGTCGTCGGAGCGCTGAAGGCCGTCGACAGCGTCCGCCACCAGGCCATGAAGCTCCGACACGTCGGTTGTAGCCAGCGGCGCCAACTCGGCCGTCGACGGCACCACCACCGTGCACTTGTCGTCTGTATCAGCAGTCGTCTCCAGTCAGCCACTCGCCCCCTCCTCTGACTGTCAGTGCAGGTGGTTACCACTCACCGATGTCGCATTGGTCTGCGAGCGGCGGCGTGGCCGGCCGCTCCTCCTCGCTCGTTGGCACAGGTCCGTGCAGCTTGCTTGTCTCCGGCATGCTGGTCTGGCGATGCGTGAGCGCCTGACAGGCTAGCGGTGTGTTGCTTAAGGAAGCTTGGCGACTGCACGCCTGCTGGCGTCGAGACTGGGACCATGGATCGGGACACTACCGCAGAAATAGCCAACGCCCTCCGTTCATTTATAGCCTAGTTGACCGGGAATACATTGCTCTGGCCTGCGTACCCTCCTCTCCCCTCTCCTCTCCAATCGCTCGCTACATCAACCATCCGAGTCGTCCGATGAGTGCGCCGTCGACCAGCTGAGCGAGTGCGGCATGCCGTCGCCGCTGCTACTGCCGTCATGCAGCGAGCCGTGTCGGATCTCCTCCTGAGCGATGGCCAGCGCGTCGCTCTGCACTGCTTCAAGCACACAGCGCGAGCAGAAGAGCTCTCGGCGCTCCTGCACGCCCTTGGCGTCGGCCGCCAGCCAGCACAGGCGGCGCTTGACCTGGCAGCCAGAGCACACGGCGTGGTCGCAGCGGCGGCAGTGCTTGCGGCCGCCCAGGAAGCCGAGGCCCTTGCCGCAGACGCAGCACACCGGCTTGGCTTGGCGCTTCGGAGTCTCGCTGTTGCTGGTGCTGCCGTCCAGACGCAGCTCGAGACTGCGACGCAGCGACCACGAGAGCTTCTTCATGTGCGCGAACTGCATGTGGCGCGCGAACGGGAGCCACTGCGTGGACACGAGCCGCAGCGCCAGGTTGCCGGCCACGCGGTCGTTCGCCGTGTCAATGTCGAAGAAGCCGCGCGCAAAGCACTCGACCGCTCCGCTATTGGAGCTGGAAGAGGACGCGTCGAGGAAGAGCGAGCAGACGGACACGTTGCCGCGGTCGATGCTGAGCTTGTCGAAGCACGGCAGCTGCGCGTCAAAGGCGACCGAGTGTGACAGGCTGTAGCCGACGCGCTGGCCTCTCGGCAGTCGCAGCACGCCCGTGGCGTCCAGACACACGTAGTCGCGCGTCGGGAAGAGGCGCCAGGTGACGGCGGCGCGGTGGAAGGGGGCGTCGACGCTCGGACGAGCCACGTGGGCCAGCACACGGCTCGCCAGCGCGCCGTCCTGTACAAAGTGCGAGCGTAAACGCATGGCGCCGTCGGCTGCGCAGGCTGCTGCGTGAGCGAGCAGCATGTCGTCCACGGCGCCAAGCAGGCAGCCGCGTAGTAGTAGAGACGGCAGCGCAGGCGACGAGCCGTCGGCCGCGCTCAGCTCCTCGTAGATGCACACGCCCTCGAGCTGGCTCAGCTCCCGCCATCGCTGGTTGTTCCCGGTGGGACGCTGGCGCTCGAGCTCGAACTCGTCCAGGCAGTTCGCGGCAAGCGTCTCGGCCAGCTGTTGCAGCTCGCGCGCGTCCTCGGGGGACAGCCGCAGCGCCGCCGGCAGCTGTCGGGTTACTTCTTGCGCCGACATGCCGCGTCCGAGAGTGGGGTGGAGTGCGGAGGCCAGCGAGGTGACCGGCCAGTCAGCGGGGTCGCCGACATACTCGACGCGAGTCGTAGCGAATCTGCACGAGTCGTCGGAGATTCGTCTGTCGTCGGATAAGACGATGTGGACCACATCTACACAGAATGGGTATACAAGTTACTCGATGTTGATTGGATGTAAATGTGGTGACAGTACAGGTGACTTCGGCAATAGCGTCGCCATGCTCAATCTATAACCTGCATAAACTGATGAATGAATAATCATATATTCAGCCACTTCATGCTTGGTAGGTCTTCAAACTTTGCAAAACCTCCATTTCATAATTATATCCCACAGTGGCGCTATTGCCGAAGTCACCTGTAACTCATACTGATCGGCCAAAACCCATCATGTGTAAACGTACCCCATGGGTACGGGTGCGTGTCAAGCTGGACCCAAATTGTGGTGGTGGAGCCTTCGTGTCCACAATTCCATTTGCTTGCGGGGTTTTGGAGTGTTGAAGGCACCCACAACATGAGAGCGCTCTCCGCCAACCAAACAATGCGGGCATCAGTCTGCCTTGCCATCAACAACAACAACGCCTACTGCATCAGCAAATCCTCGTTTGACCTGCTACTAGATACTTTTTCTCGCCTTGTGATCATTAGGCGGTGCTGTCATCGACACTTGTTGCTCACCGTCTCAGCTCCCGAACATTCGGCGGTGCTGGCATTGACGCCCGATGCTCACCGTCGCAGTTCTAGAACATTCGTTGATACTTGCTGGCGTCGACGGCTGTTGCTCACCGTCCCAGCTCGAGTTTCCGTCGCTCTGTGCTCGTTCCTACTGATCCACCAGGCAGTCCATTATTCAAATCGCCATCCATCGGCACCACCGCTTCAGGCCCAAGCCATTGAGGGTCCCGCCGTCTTCCGATCCGCCACTCCCCCATCGCGCGTGGGCTTGATGACCCGCAAGTGCAAGCGCACCAAGGAGGCGAATGCCGGCAGCGACACAACAAGCAAGTAACCGCGCACGTCCAGCCAGCCGCTGTCGTCAATTGCAAGTGCAGTCCCCGAGCGTGCTGCCGGCCCAGCGCTGGTGCATCCACGCGAGTGGTTTGACGACAGGTGACGAGAGAGCTGTGACTTCCTGACGCTCTCACCAAGGTCCAGCGCGGAGTTGTGACTGGCTCCGTTGTGGATCCCTTGCTCACGTCATGGTTCGATGTAACGGGGTACACGTGGCGTACCCGGGGTACGCCGCTGAACCCATTGAGTACAGTCGAGCTGTACTCATAAGTCTCTGACCATGCCTGTGTGTACCACACACAGTCCTCTGTTAGAGTCGGACAGTCAGTCGGTGA